>CABFOW010008238.1:0-19077 GCA_902141385.1 Timema californicum | reverse complement strand
AATACGTCTGGTTCGAGCTGTATTACTTACCTAAGCTAGGTGTTATCTGTGGGGTGAGACGGGCTCTTAATACGTCTGGTTCAAGCTGTATTACTTACCTAAGCTAGGTGTTATCTGTGGGGTGAGACGGGCTCTTAAGACGTGTGGTTCTAGTTGTATTACCTACCAAGTTAGGGGCTATCTAGGGGATTATACGGGCTCGTAATACGTCTGGTTCGAGCTGTATTGCTTACCTAAGTTAGTTGTTATAAGTGGCGTGATATGGGTTCTTAAAGATGAGATCGATGGTATTTTTTTTCACACGTTTTATATGTACACCTAGTCATGGGTAAATTACGCGTGTGCGTGCTTCGAGCTAATTAAGACTCGATATTGATTAACGTTAGGTCACATATTCCAAAATTAGCGTTTGCATTGTGTTTCACAAATCTTTTTTTTTGTTGTACAAATGAAGCATTAGTGAGTACTATCTTTCTTTATTTTATTTCTACAACGTATTTTTTTAACTTCTGGGCCATTAGCGTTTAAATTACGCTTACGACCCACTTCGGTGGCCGAATGGTCTAACGCGGTATTCTCGCAGTACACTATACTGCCGATGACGGGGAGATGGAGGTTTGAATCTCAGTCGGGTGTACTGAGGGTGGTTTTTCATAAGTGGTTTTCCACTCTTCCTCCCCGCAAATGCTAGTACACCACCTCTAAATACAAACTTACTTATCCCTAGCACATTAGTGTGATTAGAACCTATACGTATAGCCCGAACGGTTAGTTAGACAAGGTGCTAACAATGCAGCTACTCTGATGAAGTAGGTATGAATAAAGAAGAATTTAATTTAAATGTACCCCAATTTCCTGCAGTAGAGGCTGAATAAACATTTACGGGAAAACACCTTTATCACACCCGGTTGTGATTGAACTCCTAACTTATCGTTGGTGTTAAACATATGAATATCCTGTTTCAAATATCTGTCTGGATACCATTTTTTCTATATTTACACATTAACTCCATCGATATTTCATATAAAATAACGTATTTGTTTGGACATAGTAAATGAGCCCGACATTTAGCCCAAGTGTACATCGATGCCTGTCTTTGTTCGTGATGACATAGGATCAGATCCTGTAAACACACTATACTATTTTAAACATTAAAATGTTAAGCTTGAATAAAAATATTTCTATGTTAAAATTATAGGTTTAATGGACACTTCATTTACCTTGTAAGGTATTGAACTTACCTTACATTATTCCATTATGGTATAGCTTATAAGATAGGATCATAGTTTAGTCCGTCAAGGAAAGAATGTTACCTTTCACGGTAAAAGGCAGTGTACATTTTATTAATAAATTTCAATTGAGTAGGGTGAATAAAAATTTTAACGAAACATAGCAGCTAGAAAATAATAAACGCTTCCTAAGAAAACTCAACTCTAAATTTAATTTAATTTAATTTATTTGAGGTATTTTACGTGCAATTTCTAAACCAACTGACTATATCAGCACCAAACCAACTTAAATCTAGAAGAGACACAACATCCAGTCCCCTGTCGCTAATTCATCACTGTGAAAGAGTAAACCCACATTTCACCGACAATAAAGTTTTTGTCCGAACCGGGACCTATCGCTCAGTAGACAGAGACGTTATCAACTGAGTTAGAGTGTCAGAGCTCAACTCTAAAACACACCTTTAAGTATAAAAGTGTAATTTAAGTTTGAATCCATTACCTTTTATCTTGTAATCATAATCAACATCTACTCATCCGTTTATTTTTGGAAAGTATGCCACGTTAATGATAAATTTTTACTTTCTCTCGACACCTTGGGGATAAAGTATTGTGATCGTAAAAAAGATCGAACTCGATATCTTGATAAATGTCGACATTTCATTACCCCCTAAAACTAAAACAGTTGTTTTCGTGATACCGTCTGTCTGTACCTCTGACTAAAGCCGAAACTATTTCACCGATTGGGATAAAACTTGGTGTCTGGGGTTTTTCATAAGGGTCCTCCCTCACCCCCAGGAGTGTTTGGTAATATATATGTAACCCTAAATGTAAGGGTAGTTCATTGAAGGGCAAAAATATAAAAGTCGAGTTTCTCAAAATTCGTTCTAAAAATTTTATATCCAGACACTGTTTATCATCATTATAAACTGGATGGAAATTCTCATTTTCTCATGAAAATTGTTTTGGTGGTACTTTACATGGGGGATATTTTACAATTTTCATAATTTCTACGCGACTATTTTAGATAAGAAATAACATATCATTATAAAGTTGTAGTAGGTCTACTATTAAAGATAAAGATCTTTTATTTGAATTTTATTTTTACTAAACCAATAATTTCTGAGCTATAAGCAAATCAACCTAGTTTTTAATTAAGTTCTTCGAAATTTTATTTGATTCTTATGTTTTTTGGTGGACAAAGGTGTTTACTTTTTCGCAATNTGGGGGATATTTTACAATTTTCATAATTTCTACGCGACTATTTTAGATAAGAAATAACATATCATTATAAAGTTGTAGTAGGTCTACTATTAAAGATAAAGATCTTTTATTTGAATTTTATTTTTACTAAACCAATAATTTCTGAGCTATAAGCAAATCAACCTAGTTTTTAATTAAGTTCTTCGAAATTTTATTTGATTCTTATGTTTTTTGGTGGACAAAGGTGTTTACTTTTTCGCAATATTTCTGTAACGGTGTTCCTACAGTAGCCCCGTGGCTTCTTTGGTGCTGACTGACAGTTCACAGCTGGCTTCTGACAGTCAATATTTAGGTATATACCTAAATTTTGACCGTCAAAAGTGACAGCTGCTAAACACATGTTTTTGCAGATCATATGGTTCGACGTAGGGATACATAATTTTGTCTGGTAACTTTTCAAATCTTTTAGGTGTCAGCTGTGAGCTGTCAGTCAGCACTAAAGAATCCACGGGGCTACTGTAGTTCCCAATACCATAGGTAAGTAACAGTGCATATTATTTCATTTATGATCTTTGGTGTAATGTTTACAACAATCAATAGAACTATTATTTCGTAATATTTTCATGGATTTATTAATTAATATATAATATTTTATCAAGCGAATTGAATAAAAACATATTGAATTCTAAAGTAAAATGTATACAATTTAATGGATTTACCAAAGTTTGTTTTTATTTAAATAACAAACGACCAAATAGAAAACCAGATTATATTGTTCTCAAAATATCTCTTGAGTTCTAAAATACTAGATTAATTATTATCTATGGTTCCGTTCTGGTAGGCGGTGTATATCTGATCCCAGAATGCCATTCGATCCTTGAGAAGGTCCTGCTGTAGACTCAAATCTGTGTCTATCTGGAGATAATAGCGGCTATCCTTCGTGGCAGGAAGCCAAGATATTCCTTCTCCAGGACTGGGATTCCTAATGAAATAAAAAAACAAATTACTTGTACGAGGAAAAAGAAGGAAAGTCACATTGCGCACATTATCCAGGAAAACCACTTTTATAATTATCTTAAACTTTATTAAACCCGGTAAATACTTAATTTAAAAATAGTTTAATATGACAGAAATCTCTCTTAACCATAATCTAAAGTGCATTTTAAAAGTCTTATGACTGTCTAACAGATGGCAGCCCTAAATTAATTATATTTAAAATTGAGTTTTTCCCCCTATTTCCCTTGTGTCCTTCAAATATATATGCAACTGTGCAGCTATGTTAATATAAAGATATATATCTTGCAAACATAGCTGCACAGTTTCAGACCATACAGTGGCTAGACTAAACCATTTTTATTGTATTTTTATTTGAATTACTTAACGTGTACTTTTTGAAATGACTGAATATATAATCACACGATTTCTAAACTAAATTAAAATCTAGAACATACACGATATCCAGCCCCCCGAACGGTAATTAATTACTGTGAGGGGAACAGGCATTTCATCAATGATATATTTTTTTACCATGCCGAGAATAAAACCAGGAACTCTTAGCTCAGTAGGTAGACACACTATCGATTGTGTTTAGTTATCGAACTAGACTAGACTAGAAGAGGTTAAACTAAGCAAGAGAGAATAATGCTAATTTTTATCTAAGAAGATGATCTAATATGTCGATGTATTTTTAAATAGCTATAAATTTACTCTGGCCAAAAATAGGTGTTTGTTTTAAAAATTATATGAATACTCCTAATGATAAGTTGTTTCAATTTTTTATCCATCATGCTTTCTCCTTGATTTATCCAGAATAATTATGTTTAAATTACTTTAACCTAATTTTTCCTCTTTATACTCCTAATGGTAAGTTTAAAAAAATAATGTATCCATCATGCTTTCTCTTTAATTTATCCAGAATAGTTATGTTTAAATTACTTTAACCTAATTTCTCCTTTTTCTAGGTTCTGATATATAAGACCGCGCATACAATATTTTGAGTGAGAAATATTCGACAGCAGACACCTATCAAACAAAACTATTACTAATTTCGAACCAGATGCTGAGATAGTGGCACGCCTCGCGTTCACTTTATCAACCATTCAAAGCAGAGATGGTTTGGTGTCGCCGGCTCAGTCGATGTCATAATAAGGGATTTTTTTAAAACAAAGACTTGGCACCGCTGTCACTTGAAAAATCAAATTTTCAGGGGAAATGTTTTTTATAAAATACAAACATATTTTATGGTCAACATGGATGATATTTTATTCTATTATTATTGTTATTTCATAAGTATAGTTGATATATATCCAGAGAGACAGCTGTAGATTACAAGACTTGATGTTTGGATACGTTAAAGTCCATTTTCTTTTTTATCTCTCCTATGAAATTGGACTATACCTATTTATTAGTGTGTTTTCGTTTTAGGAAAGATTTCCCCCGATACACCCGACCAAGTCTCTAACCACAGCTTCATCGTCCTCAGCAAACCAGACTGTGTGAGCCTGACGTTTAGTCCACGCACCCACAGTTACAAACAAGAGAAGAGCAACATCTGTTCGCATAGTCGCGTGGGAATGACTATTTTGTCATTTAAATAATTTAATAAATGGTAAAAATCTAAACACGTCCCCATCTTTCCGCCTTAAACATTAAAACATTGTGGAATAAAATCGCAGTGCCAATCTAAACACTAGAATAACTCGACGAGGTAAAGTTGTTTGTTTATTTTTTATTTTTTTTGCATGAGCCATTAATTTACATTTTAATAACATTAGCTACATTTACATGTAGCGCGACCGCTTAGATTTAAATCTACATGCAGGGTTCGTTTGCCTTGTAGCAAGCTTACATTGCATTATTCAGCTATGGTGTAGGTTATGAGAAAGGGCCATAGTGTAATACGTTAAGGTAAAACTACAACCTTGCTTTGTTGCACTATGGTGTTGTTTATAAGATAGGGTCATAGTGTGATTAGTTAAGGAAAGATTTGTACCTTGCTTGGTTCCACTATAGTGTAGTTTATAAGATAGTATCATAGTGCCATTAGTTAAGGTAAGGCTGCTACTTTGATTGGTTCCACTATGGTGCAAACTATAAGATAGGGCCGTAATACAGGGTGGCAACGGAAAAGTAGCCTGCCTCCTATGTCCAGCAAGCACCTCACTCTGAATTGGAAGAGGTCAATCCCCTTCCCCCCATATTGTGACATGAAGAATGAGTAAATAAACCTTTAGACAAGCAGTTCACTTGCTCATTCTCCGTGTCACAATAGGGATGGAAGGGGATTGACCTCCTCCAATTCAAAGTGAGGCGCCTGCTGGATATAGGAGGCGGGCTACTTTCCCGTGGGACACCCTGTATATTATGTCAAGTTAAGACTGCTATCTTGGTTACACTACAGCGTAGCTTTTAAGCTAGGGTCATAGTGTCATAAGTCAAGCTAAGATTACTACCTTGCTTGGTTCCACTATAGTGTAGCTTATAAGCTAGAGTCATAGTGTAATTTGTCAAGGTGAGACTTTCAGTGTGAACGGAGTGTACATTTTGGGAAAATTTTATTAGAAAAGGTGGGTGAAATGACCCTTGGATTCCCTGAAAAATGGACTTAATCATGAGTAGCAATAAAAATAATAAGGTATTTATGGAGTTAGATGTGGTTTGGGAAGCCAGTGTTCAAACACTGACCAAGTTCTTTTGGTGTAATCTTACAATTCTGTAGCTTTCCCCCTATCGAGCTAAGTGAAGTCTTAAGTGTTTCCTTAATATTCTTCCTTCTCATGTCATTACCATAGATTAAAACGTTAATATTTCTATAATTATATGCACTAAGGCGTCAAAAAATTTAATTAAGTCATTTATTTTATTTTATTTAAATTTATTATTATTATTAATAATAATAATAATAATAATAATAATGGATCAATACTAATATAGTTATATCTACCATCATGTATCATAATTACGCCAATTGGTAGTCACGCAGACCATGACGTCATGCTCCTCTGATCTCGTTTGCCAAGGATGTAGAGGTCAGGATTGTAATCCTTTCGGGTGTTCTGAGATTAATGTCACCTGGTTGTTCCCCCCAATCTACCTTTCAGACAAATGTGGATACATTTCCTCTAAAATAGTATCTTTCTTGGCCATACTCTGATGGTGTAGCTGAATTTGGATCGGTCAGTTGGGTAATAAAACACTCCGATTTTTTTTTTTAAGAACAATACAATAACGGTAGAAAAATAATTACACTTAAGGTGGGGATCGAGAGAACGCGAGAACATGTAGTTTCAATAGAAACATGAGTTTAAATTTCTTCACTTGGTGTTATCAACATTTGTTGAATATTTACCAATGGCAACGCGGAATTCAATCAGGATATTTTATCTTAGTTTAAAAAGTTTCTTATCAAATACCATTATTCTCATCATAAATGTTAAAGAACGGTTGATATTACCGTGTGTAGAAAATTAAACTAAACGTATCTATTTAAGTAATAATTTATTTATTTTCTCTAAGTAAACTTTGTTTAGTAAAAATTACAAAAACAATAACCTATGTATTAACTTCCAGCTCCCCTCTACCTTAACATCGCTCTTCAAGACTCTCGGATGTTACCCTTATGTGTGTTTGAAGGCCCCACTTGGTAACTTACCCCGTCTTGACAAAGTTGGTCCACATGGAGACCATCCTGTGTAAAGTGGTCAACTCGGGGGAATCTTCAGCCAGATCAAGGTTGAACTGCGAGCAGAGGAAGATGTAGCACACCTCGTCTGAATGACCTCCTCCTGGTCAAGGTCAAACAACAGGACAACTTATGTTAACTTTTGAAAAGGGAAAATAAAACTACGATTATCTCGGAAACCGTATTAATAGTTCTCCTGTGAACCAACAGTGGGCCTCTCTATATCCATGTTATTATGGTTACTACAGTATTATTAGTAGTTTTGTCAACAGTATACCTCACTCCCTCCATGTTGTTATCGTTATTACAGTCTTACTAGTAGTTCTGTGAACAGTAGACCTCACTCCCTCCATGTTATTATCGTTACTACAGTCTTACTAGTAGTTCTGTGAACAGTAGACCTCCCTCCATGTTATTATCGTTACTACAGTCTTACTAGTAGTTCTGTGAACAGTAGACCTCCCTCCATGTTATTATCGTTACTACAGTCTTACTAGTAGTTCTGTGAACAGTAGACCTCCCTCCATGTTATTATCGTTACTACAGTCTTACTAGTAGTTCTGTGAACAGTAGACCTCCCTCCATGTTATTATCGTTACTACAGTCTTA
Source organism: Timema californicum (assembly GCA_902141385.1). NCBI lineage: Eukaryota > Metazoa > Arthropoda > Insecta > Phasmatodea > Timematidae > Timema > Timema californicum. The sequence continues at coordinate 11,358 of CABFOW010008238.1, read as the reverse complement.
CTAGTAGTTCTGTGAACAGTAGACCTCCCTCCATGTTATTATCGTTACTACAGTCTTACTAGTAGTTCTGTGAGCAGTAGACCTCACTCCCTCCATGTTATTATTGTTACTACAGTCTTACTAGTAGTTCTGTGAACAGTATACCTCACTCCCTCCATGTTATTATTGTTACTACAGCCTTACTAGTAGTTCTGTGAGCAGTAGACCTCACTCCCTTCGTGTTATTATTGTTACTACAGCCTTACTAGTAGTTCTGTGAACAGTAGACCTCCCTCCCTCCATGTTATTATCGTTACTACACTTCTACTAGTAGTTCTGTGAACAGTATACCTCACTCCCTCCATGTTATTATTGTTACTACAGTCTTACTATTAGTTCTGTGAGTAATAGACCTCACTCCCTCCATGTTATTATCGTTACTACAGCCTTACTAGTAGTTCTGTGAACAGTAGACCTCCCTCTCTCCATGTTATTATCGTTACTACCGTCTTACTAGTAGTTCTGTGAACAGTAGACCTCACTCCCTCCATGTTATTATTGTTACTACAGCCTTACTAGTAGTTCTGTGAACAGTAGACCTCACTCCCTTCGTGTTATTATTGTTACTACAGCCTTACTAGCAGTTCTGTGAACAGTAGACCTCACTCCCTCCATGTTATTATCGTTACTACAGTTCTACTAGTAGTTCTGTGAGCAGTAGACCTCCCTCTCTCCATGTTATTATCGTTACTACAGCCTTACTAGTAGTTCTGTGAGTAATAGTTCTCGCTCCCTGATTTTTATTATCATTACTACAGTCTTAACAATCCTTTTTGTATTATTTCAAGTTTATAATTCTCTTATACTTTATCTCTGGATCTCAAGTTTAAATATATTTCTTCATTTATAAACTTTAAATATCTTATATGATTTCTATTTGTATCTAAAGTTAAAAATCCTGTTTTTATTTATTTGAAGTTAAATATCAATTGAGTTTCTCTTTTAATTTCAAGTTGAAATATCTCGTATAAGCTAGCTTTGATTTTCAAGTTTAGATAGTTGTATAATTTCTCTAAAGATTTTAATTTGAAAAATATGCTATAAATATTTATCTTTGGAATCAAGATTAAAATATCTCATAATATTTGTACTTGGGTTGAAAAATCTCCATTAGTTTTTCCTTGCATTTCAAGTTGATATTTTCCCTTGGTGATATAGTTGTACCGGCGCATAAAAATTGGGCCACGGGACCCCTTGTCCCAATAGTTCATACCTTATTTGGGCCACACTCACTTACCAGGAGGATTATTGTCATAGCATATTTGGTCCAAGGTCACTGGACAGGAGGATGACACCAGATGAAATATATGTGGGTATATAGTAATTTGACACCCCCATTATTTTCACTTTATATTAGGTTAGAATTGCTTAGTTTAGGGTAAGCTAGGTTAGGTTATGTTAAATTATGTTATGTTTGGTTAAGTTAGGTTAGGATAACAATGTATTGTGTCATACTATCCAACACGTGCGGTTTTTCACTCTGCTTAAGAAAACATTTACAACCATTCTAAGTGAAGCGTCACAACAGCCGGGGCCGAGTTAGTACATCAGTACGCATTGCTTAAAGTTCCAAAGAAGGAATTCGTGGCCCAAATGTAGTGTGGGATTAACGCGAACCTTTTAACCGCATGTCATTACACGCATACGTAGACCCCCAGTTGGACATAAAACAAATTAATACAATACTCAATAGTACATCATCAGGGTCATCCAGAAGAGAAGGGGAGGTAAACGGTTCCGTTTGGTCCAGGCCCCCATTTGGTCAGGGGTTGGGGCTAAATAACTCAAAACATTTTCCCTGTAGAGTAGTGAATGCATTTGTTTTTTTACGTTGCTACTTTCCAAACCCTAAATGTTTATCTTGGTACGTTAGTCCAACAGCAGAGTATTTTGTGGTAGGGTACCAAATGGCACTTGTCGGTGGTTGGTGGCTGCAAATAGAAAGGAAGTGAAAGCTAGGTTTATTTCATTTCAGGAACAGTTTAAGGGGTAACGTAGGGATAGAACAGGTCAGCCAGTCCTTGCGAACAAGGGCTACTCAACACTTAGCTGTGCTAGTGCCGTGCTGTGCGTCTGATGTTGAGGCGTGTTTTTGCAAGTATAATAGTTTCAATTCTATACTGTGAGATTATTAAAGTATTGGGGAACTAATGTTACTATCATGTTGGTATATTTTTCTTTATGGTAAGTAGACATATAAGCTCTTCCCAAACCCAAGGTCATATACAGGACCACATTGAGGGGAAGGTAAGGGAGGGGCAACGTTTCTGGGTGAAGACAATTTTAAAATATTATAGCATTAATTTTGGGCAGCTCTCAAGCAGTGCGGATACATTAGATCTTTGTTGTACCCATGCTATGGAAACCATGCACAGTACTTCGGCAATGTCCATAAACTTTACAATGTATTCGCTCTTAGCCCTTCAAGATAGAAAATTCTACAAAATACAGCAAATATCTCTTTTCACTCTGTATAAAAAAATTAGGTGGAGCGCGAGGGTCGACTCTCTTCGTCATCTGATAAAAAAAAATCACAGAGATGTGGTATCTTCTTTGATTATAATTGAAGAGGAGCCTCATCTTCCACCCGAGAGCCAAGCAAACGTATCAGGTCTAATTGAATTGGTGCAGTCTTTTGAATTCAGCCTTTTCAGTACAATGTGTTAGAAGATGTTGCAGTGCTTATATGATAGAAACAAAGTCCTTCAAAGTTCTGAGCTAACAATGGAAGAAAGAACACAAAACGTGAAGATCCTAATGAAGGAGATTCAGATCTTGAAAGAATCCTAACCAAGACTTGCTTACAGAAGCAAAAGAATTTGCTTTGAACTTCAGATTCAAACTAGAATTATTGAGGAAAATATCAAGAACTCATAAGAAACGAATATTCCATGATCACAGAAGAGATCCTGACTATATTTTTTATTCTCCATAGTGTCGATTAAAAGTTCAAAAGTTTATTCCTACAATAAAATTTCTCTTGTTTGAATTACGTAACCTGGATGAAAGAGTGACATATCTAGCAATCGTGTTTTCACCTCTTTTAAACCCAAATGGTAATACGGACAATTCAGATATGGCTTCGTCATTGAAGGCAGCATATCATAAGGAACTTCAACATGACGACCTCAAAGAAAAAATTAGGCTTTTTCACTAAGAACGGAAATAATCGAACTTTTGTATGTGTGGAAATGTAAGCTCTGCGCTTGAACTGCTTAGTTGTTTATTTCAAAAGGGTTTATAAATATTATTATTATTATTATTATTAACACTGCGTCTTACTATCCGTTAGGGTTATACGCACTTACGCTAATGTGTAATGGGTAGGGTGATTGTGAGATGAAATGGAAGACCTACAGTTTAACTTGGAATCCGAACCACGGTGGAGGCCTGTCATTCCAGACATTCACAAGATGTCTTGTCAGAGGTGGAGGAAGGGTTTGGTAATCAGATAAATCTGTGCCGGGACCGAGGATTGAACCCCGGATTCCCAGCACATAAGTCCGACACCTTACCCCTAGACCACCAGGTCACCGTTTATAAATAGTTTTTCCATGAATTTGCATTTGTTAGAACTTCTAATGATGCTGCCTGTGTCAGTAAAATTGGGGGAACGTTCTTTCAGTAAACTCTTTGCTGTCAGCTAACAGTGAAGTTATAATAACTAAACTATTTGATAGCTTTGAGCATTGAATATTATTTTGTAAGGGAAGTTTTGATGATATTATTGGGGAATTCACCGCAATGAAGGCTGGGAAAATTGTTTACAAGTGATGAAGTTATGTGAGAATGAACTCACCTAAATAGTTCAGTGAAAATAATAGTGTAGTTTAATAATTTAAGGTAACTAAGCGAAATTAAATTAACTATTTTGTGTGAAAGGGGGCCTCCAAAATCCTGTTACTCCGGACCCCTTGTACTCTCGGACGGCCCTCTACATAATATATATAGAGGATACATGTTGTTCGGGTGGTTTAAGATGGTTGAGATCACAAAATACGTCGAAATAGACCCTTGCTACTGAGTCAATTGATTGGAATTTTAAAATCAAATCCCTTGGGATTATCTATAAGCTAAACACTTTTTAAACGGTTGCTATCTTGAAATGGGTAACCAGATCCAAAAAGCATGTAGAGGAATATCGTCATTCATCGGACTGGGACAAGGTCAGAACACAAAAAAGTTCGGATAGTACTTTACCAAAAAACAAAAAAATAAGTAAAAACATTAAATAATATGATTTTCCAAAAAAATATTGAAGTGTTTATCTTTTACAGACAGTCTACAACTTAACTAAGGCGACACAAAATTAAATATTTGATCAGAAAACATAAATTTAGTGATGAAGAAACTAGTCTTTTTTGTTTTTTGTTTGTTTTAAAGATGACATCCTAGCCTAGGGTGTTAAGTAGTTACTTATTTAGCCACAAAATTGCTGTAGACGTTGAAGTATGATGCTATTCTATATACTGACGAGCCATATCTGGTCGGTGGGATGTACCGAAAAGACGGATATTCAGATGTCGGATGTGGGAAGGTCTATTGTACTTACGTAGATTAGCCTAGGCTTAAAGATTGCCCCGGCCAAATTTCATTAAAATTATTGGTACATGCATTTTCAGTAAACATGGAACAAACATCCAAACACTGGGACAGACAAAATGACCAACAGTTGAGTTAAAACAGGACATCACTACGCTCGGTAAGTTAGCAAAAGGTAGCGTCATGGGTGGTTTTTAGGCCTAGCTCCACGTGACGGGACTGTACTCGTAACCTGTTCCCTTTCTTTCAATATCCATTTGACGAACCACACACAAAGTAATGTAACTAACGCATGTATGTTTATTGACTTTAAATGGAAAATATAATATTGAAGGGGAAGAAACGATTTATATAGTGTGATTCTTCTAAAATAAATTTAAATATATTATATTAATATATTGTAATTTCAATATTTAAAGATATATATATATATATATTCATCTTTAAATATTGAGGTCATCTTAATATTTTATGACTTTTATCCTAAGGAAAAAGATGTATTTTAAACTTCATAAGAATTGGACGTCCCAAAGTATTGAATGAATAATTAGCCTTAATGCCTTAGGTATCTTAATAGTAAAGTTGTACAAGCTATTTATGTTCAAAGCTGAAAATCTCTAATTCTATTCCCATTATCAAGTGTAATTTTTGAGTTTTAAATAATTTTATTTGGTTATTTGGTTGCATTATTATATCAGCTCACCAATTTTTCTTTTTATAGTATATTATTATTATCACCGCATCTTACTACCCTTTCGGGCTATACGCACTTACGCTAATGTGTAATGGTAGGGTGATTCTGATATGAAATTGAGGACCTACAGAGTTTAACGTGGAATCCGAACCACGATGGAGGCCTGGCATTCCCCACATTCACAAGCTGTGACTAATACATGTCTTGTCAGAGGTGATAGGAAGGGTTTGGCAATCAGATACATCTGTGCCGGGACCGAGGATTTTTACAGTAAAACTCCGTTAGACCGAGTCCGATAGTTTGAAAATCCGGATAAGCCAAACACAATTTTTGGTGAAACGGGGAGTGGGTGGGTGGGTCGGGTACAATATAAGTAAAATGAAATATAACTATCAATTGCTATATATTTTTTTTAGCATTTCGTTTTGCTACCCTTTTGGGTTATACACTTATGTACTAATTACGAAATGGTTTTAAGGATTATAAAGGTTAAATTTAGATGAAATGTATTCCAATTCGCATGTAGGGAGAACGGAAAACCATTTGGTAAAAAACATCCTTAGTACACCCTACTGAGATTCAAACCTCGATCTTCCCGTCATCAGCAGTCTAATCTACTGCAAGAGTAGCGCCTTAGACCATGTGGCCACCGAAGCGGGTAATTATTATAATTGATTGGTTAACAAATTCAAAGTTAAAAGAGAATTGTATGAAACAGTGATAATAAATGCTTCGTAGTTATATGTTGTAGTCAACTCAATGTGTTACCCTGTAAGTAAAAATAATCACAGTACTGTAAAAAAATATATAGTTATAAAACTAAAATACATAATATGTTTTTATGCATCAAATGAATGTAAATTTAAAAATAAAACATATTATATCCTCTAATTTAAAATTCGTGAAAATACTCTGTATCCCACTTTATCCAAATTTACGATAATCCACACAAGCTTCGGCCCTAATTAGTTTGGATTAATGAAATTCAACTGTATTTTGTTTAAAAGCTAGAAGATCGCTAGTGTCAGAAGTGGGTCTGAGTTCCAAAATTTTAAGGTTGTTTTACAATATTGTTTCGTTAAAAACATATGAATAAGTTACCTTTTAGAGTAGTAGTGGAGCCAGATATATAAGAATAGTTTATTTCTCCATCAAACGAGAACAAATAGTTGTACAAAGGTGAGTCAGAGTGGGCCAATATCTCGGAGACTGTCTTATACACCCCTTTCACGTATCTGATATCAGTCACCATCTGAATATGAGAATAAAGCACAACTTTAACACATTATTACTCTCAATGGTGGTTGTTTGGGTGCGGACCAAGGTGTTAAGGTTGGTTCACACTGAAAGCTAAGCTAAGATTTGCTTTGCTAATTGTTTAGAAAAATAGTGGACCATATATTTTAATGTTTTGGTTAACACAGAAAGCTAATCCAACCTATGCTTTGATATGCCGCGCTATATTTTTTCCCATTGCTGTCCGGGCAATTTTTCCATCTCCCATCTTGTGTCATCATAAGTCACGCATGCGCATAACGCAGCTTGGGCTACGAATTGAACAGACGCCGTGCTGGATTGTTAAAAATAACCAAATAATTGTTGAAGTTTTGTTTTCAGTTTGTTTCACGCGTATTTAAGTAAATTACATTTAGGTTTTATATTTATTAAGTGCTTTTATATTAAAATGGAATCTTTAATTGAACAAGTCAAACCTCCACATCCTACATTTTCTTCCTCTTCCAAAACGGCTGCTAATAGCAGCAGCTCCTCTCCCTCAGTATTATCATCAGAGTTCAAACAAGGCATTTTGGGGAATGATGTAACTTAACTTCACTGGGTCAGACCAGAAACAAACCACAGTGAATTCAGTAGGGAAAAGAGGAACCATAGCTTAACAACGAGTGTGACACCAAACTGACAACACCTTAGCGCAGGATAGCTTAGCTTAGAATTTTGTGTGAATCAACTTTTAGTATTGTCTGAGCTGGTCTATCATTGATGAGGAGGTCAAGGTTCGAATCCAGACCAAGTGTACTAGAGTGGTTTATTTTTCTAAATTGTTTCACGCTCTCTCCTCGTGCAACTGACTATAGATTTCTCATGTTTACACAGGAGCAAATATGCGGCTAACACGGATAGGCGTGAAAACGTGATTGGAGTTTAAAAAAATATATTGATCAGCTTAATTCTAAAATATTTAAAGACAATATTACAGTGAATAGATGTATATTTGCTCATTTCAAATAAAATCATAAATACCTATGGCAAGTTGATATCGATAATACTATTTTTTTATTTTGAGAAAAATATTTTGCAATGCTGTGTCATGAAGTGTTTTCAGATTAATCAGCGTTTGTTTAAACTATACCTGAGATATTTTCCCACCTACTGGTTCCCCATTCAACTAAGTATCTGTTCATTGTTCACATGACTATATATGTGCCGGCTTCTTGGTCAGTGGTCAGAATTTCTAGATACTAATCTAATGATACCGAGTCCGATTCCCGGTGGCAAACTAGATATTTTTCCCAGAGAGAAATTGTTACTATGTTCATCATGGTCTGGTTAGGTAGGCTTAAGTTAGGCTTAAGTCTTCATCAATATCATCACATCATCTCACTGTGGATGAGGTAACCACACCTACAGTGTGTCCCAACTCCAGTAGACCGTTACATATCGGCCACTGCCAGTACAAGACCAAGAATGTCTAGCCAACAAACCCTGGTTACATACTTTTAAAAGAAAACTGTGTATATTAGTCGATATATGACCAATGAATGTTGTAGTAAGTGAAAGCGTACACATCACATATAGAGTGTCAACTTACTCTGCTTCACAATATCCACACTACACACAACGCCACTGAAATGATTGGCCTACATGATGATTCTAAAAAAAGGGTACTACCCCAGAAGGAACTTATAGCAATAGCAATAAGATCAGCCCATAATATTGAACTAAAAATTTCTAGAAAATACTAAAATCAATATGAGGTTTGTTAGTACTTTGGTTCCATATTTATTTTGCTAGGAATTCTTACATCCGATATTTTCGGGACTTACGTTGGAGTATTCCTGTACAGTGCTGGAGGAAATGTCCTCACCGTTGTAATAAAACTGTTTGATAAGCTCTTCTACCTCCAGCGACTGCTTGGAACCACGCGCCAAGCCCAGGTCAAGAGGGACATTATTTTCAAAGTTCTTGTTGGCATTCCTCCAGTTGGATGCAGACTTGTTCATCGCTGAAATGTAATAGGACTCTTAAAATCATATTTATAGTAAAGACACCAAATTGAGGAAGTTAGCTTTTGGTGAGCTATGATTAGACCCCTGCCAAGTGTCCCCAGCCTAAAGACCACAACATTAGAAAGTGAGATTATGGAAAGCTATGATCAGAACTCTGCCAAGTGTCCCCAGCCTAAAGACCACAACATTAGAAAGTGAGATTATGGAAAGCTATGATCAGAACTCTGCCAAGTGTCCCCAGCCTAAAGACCACAACATTAGAAAGTGAGATTATGGAAAGCTATGATCAGAACTCTGCCAAGTGTCCCCAGCCTAAAGACCACAACATTAGAAAGTGAGATTATGGCAAGCTATGATCAGAACTCTGCCAAGTGTCCCCATCCTAAAGACCACAACATTAGAAAGTGAGATTATGGCAAGCTATGATCAGAACTCTGCCAAGTGTATCCAAAATAAAGACACCTCCAGAAAGCACATTCCCATCAACCAGAGAAGAACCTTGGGTCACTCACATTGAGCACTCATCTTGGCCTCGTTGGAGCCAGACCCCATGATGACTGGAACTCTGAGGAACTGTCCCGTTCTCATGAGATTGATAGGCTCGTCAGGTAGGAACACCTCCCCAGAGCTGCTGACTGAAGTCTCGGCTGTCGGGACAAAAGGGTAGTTCATACCACCAGACTTTTCCTGCAGGAGAAACACAGCTGTTATTAATGTTGCTCATAACAGAGTGATTTGTACCAACCTTACAAACACTTGACATCTTTTCTCTGGTAAATGAACGAACATTGCTGCGTTTAACAAATTTAAAATAAATAAAAATGTGCAAGGTGGGAAGGAAAGGAACGCAATTAAAGGGAAAATATTTTACATTTTTTATAGAGTACATTTTTTTGGCCAAACAAATGAAATAGGCCTATTGCTTCAATAGATACACTTTGTATTTATTAATTAATTGATCCATACCATGAAGATCTAGTTTATTCAATTCACTTTGCATGTCCTCCCCACCGTAGCCTGCGAGATTTGATGACCATGACAATATTAGGTGATAAGTACAAAGCATGTATCTCATCATTATGTTATCTCCTCCACTATTCATTATCTTCATCCCATTTTGGATCAATTTTTTTCCTAAACCCTATGTTTTAGAACACCCAAAATGTAATATCGTCATGAATTTTTTTTATGTGGCATTTAGCACGGCAGGAAATATTGACGCAATGATTATATATAATATTTAGCACCGCGTCTTACTACCCATTCGGGTTATACGCTTTAAGCACTAATTACTCTAATGGACTAGGAATTTGGAAGGTTTCAATAGAGGAAGTGAACCCGCATTTGCGTGGAGGGAGAGTGGAAAACCATTTAGGAAAAACCACCCCCAGTTCACCCGACCGAGATTCGAACCTCAATCTCCCTGTCCTCAGCAGCCGGGCTCAACACGACAAGCGTGTTAGCCAACTACGCCACCGAGGCGGGTCATTATTGACGCTATGGATAAGGCCTAAAAGTGAATACCGAACCACCCATTTCTTGTCTTATTTAGTAATTCTTGAAGGACAAATCTTTGACCTCATCGGGATTCATACCAAACTCTTTTAGAAGTTGTTAATAATGAATTGAGATCATACTGCCCACAACTTGAACTAATGTTAAAAATAAAAATCTTTAAATGTCTGTCTCAGTGATACACAATTAAAAAAAGGAATTTAATACCGTTGAGTGTAATGAAAATAAACACAAATACCCAACATTTATATGCGAGTCACTTGCTTCAATGTCCGTATGGCTTAAGTGCATCAATCTAGTAATAGATATACTGGACTGCCAATGACAGGGAAATCGGGGCTCAAATATCGGGCGGGTGTACTGAGGATGATTTTCCCTAAAATTCTTTCACCATAAACTCGACGAAAATGTGGGTATAATTCCTCAAAATTCGTATCCTCATCCCTAACACATTAGCGTATATTTTCTAAACTTTTCGTATTTTATTTTAACTAGAATTAATAGAAATCCGCGGAAAACTTTACTATGACAAAAATATAGTTATTTCACTTTAAAACATTTAAAAAAGAGCTTATAAAATTTGCTGACATATTTTTACTACGACAAATTTTTATTGGAGAATATAGAATTATTATACTTTCCCTTTGGTTTACAAAATATCACGTGACTAAGAACACGGAAGAGATTGAATAGAGTTAAAGATAATACGAACTTAATGACTTTAAATATACGGAGTTTACGGAGTCAAATTTTCATAGGAAGGGCTACTAGACCTAGTTTAGTGTATTCATACGTCTAGTAATGTTATATGCATCTGCCACTTTTGATAGATATAATCAATATCAGTAAAATAGCAAATAGGTATTGTATTTTCTAAAAGTCCCTTCTCATGAAAATTGGTCTGTAGACGAGGTTTTAATGAACAGACCTCATCAGAAGGGCCCTGGGCCTGGTTATTGGCCAGTTCACTGGCGTCTACTGTCCTCAGGTAGTCTGCTATCTCCTGGCTCCCATTACTCCCACTATAGCCTAAATAGGAGGCAAGGCGTAGCGCCCGTTCCTTTGGAGTTTTCATGTAGGCCCAAGGGTTGAAAGCAGAACCACTCTCGGAAATTGCTCGTTGAAACAAACCTGCGAGAATATTTATATTACAGATAGTGACGTAGACATATAGGTTGGACGAAAAAATTATGTTCAGTTTTAAAGATGTTTAAGAGGAAACACTATATTATATTGGTTTACTTTTTCCAATAATTGTTCACCTAGGGTACCTTGTGATAGTGGAGACATGAGCAGATAGTGAACACTCACTCCAGTGATATA
>CABFOW010008237.1:0-10834 GCA_902141385.1 Timema californicum | reverse complement strand
GAGAGAATAAAAATGAAATGTAGGTTTAATATAAGTATTTAAATATAGCCAATTGAATAAGAATAATGTTTTTAATAAAGATTTAAATGTCTATTTCTTTCTGTCAAAATTAAAAATCGTGCTCGTTTTTTCTTCCTTCATTCTTACATTCCAAATCACGAAGTTCACTACTCACTCGTTTGATAGCACTGGGCATGCGTTAAAACAAAGATGGCCGACCTTCAAAATAAATACAGTCAATCACACTTCTTAAAAGGATAATTAATATGCTTAATAAAAGGTAAGTGTTCTTCCTTAAATCAAAATTCCTTATTTAAATTACTTAAAACAATGTGTTACGTTGTTCCCTCCGTCCTTTTACTTAATTTAATATATGTAAACATTGTCATTAGTCAGGCCAGCAACTAGCTGGTGAAATTCGAAGATTTCACACGAAATTAAATTAGAAATTGTTCACAAAAGTAGAAAAAAATAGGGAAATACAAGGTAGGGTGGCAAATAACATCATAAGAAAGTACCTTCATAGTCATGTTCATGGACAAATTAAAATTGCAATATTTTTTTGGTAATGTTAAACAGAGTCTAGATGAAAAATTTAATCAAATTCGTTAGAGTGGAGTTTGAGAAAATCGATTCCCCCCCCCCTTTAGTAAACTACCCTTAATTTTGGGGTAGGATATATAATTCCAAAAAATCTTCAGGGAAGCCTTATGAAACGCTATATACCAAGTTTTATCCCAATCGGTAAAATGATTTCTCGGCTCTAGTTCAAGATACATACAGACGGACAGACAGACACATGGCAACTCAGGTTTCAGGAGGTATGAAACGTCGACATTTATCGAAATCTCCAGTTCGATTCTGTTACCGATCACAATACTTCTCTCTTAGAGGGTTTGATAGAAATCACTATAACAAGTCTAATGCGTAGGCCCCTAAGTAATCCCTCCAAGGCCCTAGCCAGCCGATAATTTCAAGGGGGGGGGGGGGTTGGTGGGCACATCCCCCAATTACCGGAGGCTAGAAAACATTCTAAGTGATAAACAGTTTTAGAAGTTATCTGAAGGGTTTTGTTATAGTAGCATAACCCCCTATTTGCTGAAGGCTAGGAAAAATTATAAATATTAAACACCTCTAGAAGCTCTATAAAGTGTTCATATGGCAACATAAAATCCTAATTGTTGAAGGCTAAGGAAAATTCTAAATATTTACACCTATAAAAGGTCTCTGAAGTGATTTTTATGTTAACATAGCCCCCTAATTTGTACTTGTAACTTAATTTTGATATTGTTTGAATCATAAATAAAGCTATATGTATATTGTTCATAAGATTTCGGGTGGTTTGAACCACCAACACCCACCCTGACTAGGCCTTGAGCCCCTCCCTAATGCAGATTCGAACATCAAACTTCTAAACCACCCTATCAGGTCAAATAATTAATTATTCTTTGGGTGTAAAATCTTAAACATTAAAAATAATAGGGGTTTATGTGTTTAACTCCTAGGATATAAAAAGAGTGTAATGTGAGAAAGGATTAGGTTAAGTAAGAGGGATTGCACCGTCAGCTACCTGCAGAATGAGGGTTAGAACATCCCCTCCAACAATATGAGCTACACTCAGGTAATAACTTCCATGGGTTAAGTGGATTTGATAGGGCGCATCGTAGCCGTCGTAAAACTATCCAACTTCCCTACCTTGGCAAGTTTTTATCAAAAACAATAAATAACATAAAATAAATTTATAGGAACATAATGTTTAATTTCGGGAGCTTGAACCAAGTGTAAGTTTGTGGAAAAGTCCAATAAGGAAAGGTGTATTTCACGCTACTACATTGTCTATTGAAATAAATGGTTTGGGAAGAGCAATGACACTTTTCCATTATTGAATTTTTAACATCTGCACTCAATAAGATATTTGCCTGCTTTCATGGCTAAATGGTCGAAGGCATTACTCTTACAATAGGCCCAATGGGAGATTGGTGTTCGATTTTGGTCGGGCGCAATGAGGGTAGTTTTTCCAAAATTGTTTTCCCTAAATCGTGTCCAATTTTTTTTCCACGCAAATTTGGGTACACTTTCTCTAAGTTCAACCTTCCTCATCCATAACCCACTAACGTATTAAGTACATACGTGAAAATCTAAACGGGTGGTAAGATTAGGTAATACTACTATTACTATTACTACTAATAATAATAATAATAATATTAATAATAATAACAATAATAATATAGTAATAATAATAGGAAATTTATCTAAGATTTAGTTGATTTCTTGTACTTATGATTTTTTTAAATCAACTGGGTTTATATTCAGATTCGGCTTATGAAAATAGAATGGGCTCTGCTTATTATTCCATAAACATTTTTTTTTTTTTAGAATTTGTATATTTGATCCCCTTTTATAAATATTTATCCCAAATTCTCTTATTGGCCCTCCAAAACTTTTGGTATAGATTCTAGTTCTTGAATCCCACACATAACTGATTGTGTTTGAAAGTTTGAATATCACACGTGTCGCAAACGTAGGTCACATACATTTAAACCTACAATCAATAGCCCAGTCAACCTGAGGTTTATAAAGGAAAAAAATAATATAAAGCTAATTTTTTTCCATTTCAACTACCTTCATGTATACAAGTGTTTGGGCAAAAGTCCTCACACCTACCCCTCTTTCTTCCTCCCCTACCTCCTCCCAAAATCTTAAACCGTACTGTTTCCTATTATTAGTGTTATTTCAGTAACTATTTATTGAGAAACGTTGCAGTTTGTCTTTAAAATCTTCTTATTGAGTGGGGAATAAAATAATATATTTATTCTTTATAAAACATAAAATTGTAGGAAATAATACCCATTTGTTTGCATTTTGTTTGTATTTAATAATCTAAATTTGGACAGAGAAGGAATTCATAAGAAAAATAAGTTGAAAAGAAATTAAAAGCGCCTTAAAACCATATAATATAAGTTACATATTAGTTTCTTATGAATATTGAAAATTAGTGACAACGTTAATTTACTGGCAAAGTGGGCCATAAACTCAGGGAGATTGGCCTTTTGGCTCTTGTAAAATAATGTATAGGTATAAAATAATCGAAAGGACTACAATCATTAAATAATAATTTCAAAAAGAAAGAATTTACTTTTTAACAGAATATTAAATAATAGTGAGAATATTAATACATCGGTATTACTCTGAAAAACTAATTACATCTTACACTTACAGTATAATGCTCATGTTATTAAGTTAATCTGTTGAGAGAAGAACCAACTATAACATAGTTCTCAAGAGTGGGCTCCTTGAACCTCCATTAAGTACTCATCCTCTTCTTGTGCCATAGTAACATTGGTACAGGATCCTCTGCAAACTCCACAAACTTCCGTACAGTCTAAGGACACCTTCACACAGCTGCAGTTGTTATGACAGGCCACCTTACAGATAGAGGAGACCAAGTTGATAACTTCCTCAATCGCTGCTGGTTTTGTAGAGTGAGCAGCGTAGAGTTTTTTATTGTCAAGTCTTCAGCCTCATTCATTCGCTTCAATATCCTTTTGTTCAAGCCATTTTTAATCCTGGTAATATGTTCGACAGAGTACGGCTCAGTTGCAGCAGAGGTTGGAGGTAGGGATGCCATGTTGAATTTTGATTTTAAAGACATTCTTGCCAACTCTTTGAGATACATTATGTACCCGCTTTCTTCCAAATTGCTATAACTACAAAAGCCATATAACTTGAGAGTGAAATCCTTTCTTGCCTCTCGTTTCGGTCAGCACTTCTCGTATTAAATATAATGACTTTTTGTATGGAGCTGCTCAGACTTCTCAAGCATAAAAAAAGCTGTAAACTTGCCTTTTAAAAAAAAGGCAGGTGGGGTGTCATACCCTGTTATAGTATGTATGAAGAGGACCATATTCTTCATTTCTCCAATTTCTTGACGTATCTAGCAAATATCATACAACTTTGCAGAGGGTTTAGTACCAGAAGGTTTCTGTAAAAACATTTGAATTTTTCTTATTCGGGTAGTCTAACGAGTAATATTAACAGGTCAATATTTTGTCCAACGACAACTATCGAGCTTTGGCTATGCCTCTTGGAGACACTGATGGCTTTCTGAATAATTTCAATAGCTGCGTTTCCTCAGCCACTGATGCGGACTAATGTCCTTTATTTAGCCTTTGAGCAAGCAGATCAATAATATTTTTCTTGTTCTTTAGATGGGATAAAAATAAATCTTAATTTAGAGAACATTTCATTTCAGACGTGAAATTGATGTGTGGTGAAGTTCTTTTTCCTCTGAGGATATGGTTCAGACCTTTAGTTGTGGGATACTCTGAGTAGCCATCAAACACAATATAGAAACTTTTCCCATAATTATCAATGGCATGGTTCACATATCTATGAATGATGTTCTAATATGTTTCTGCACTGGGCCACACAATACTATGGAAAAGGTATCCTCCATCTATAACGTGTATCTTATTTGTAAAATCTTGCTGTTCTTCTTCGATTACATTCCATTTCTCAAATACCTTGATTAAACTTGTTTTGGTTTCCTTTTCTGAACATCTTACTATTCTCAAACAAAGCTAATGGATAGGGGCTGAGCTCATACTGGAAATAATATTGAATTTATGTGTTCCTGGGGATATGCAAAAGACTCTGTTGAACAACTGATCAGGATTTATTGCAATATTTTCTGATCTTATTCTTATACTGCATGCCACAGTTGTTATGGTTTTGACCTTATTCTTTTTTTTTTCAGTTTCACATAAGTAATGTTACTCCCTTTATTTTCCTTCACGCTACAAATCCCCACTTCAAATGCATTATCACAGTTGACACCATAATTGGTCGATGCACGCCTAAAATATACAGAAACCAACTCAGTGTCCTGCCCAAAAGCATGATGAGCATGACACCAACAAACAAATTTGTCTACATCCTGGAGATTACATTCTCTTCTGCTACATCTGACTTCTGTGTGCTGCTCACTGAACTTTGCTACACACCCAGAGAACTCCTCAAATGCCTCACTAATCTGGAGAAATTCAGGAGCAGATGCTACGAATTTCGTAATGGTCCGTTCAATGAGGCCTCTTCCATTAGTCAATCCACCATTAGATTTTTATATTCGCATTAATGTCCGATAGTCATGTCAGTCCAATTGCCTGTGAAAAAACTGTCTGCACTTCTTATCGCAAACCAGCTTTTTTCAACAAACTTTTCTAAGTCTTCCTTTTGACTGTTTTTCTGTATATTTAACAGTTGTTGGGCAAAGAGTTAGCTGATTTTGCGTATGGCAAGTGACCAGCTGCATGAAAGTATGGCAACATCTTGAAAACTGTGTCGATGTGTAATTTACAGTCACCGATTCTTTCTGATAAGATGGAGTCTGGCCCAAGGTTGACCAGCTAGAACCCTTGTAGCCAAAACTTAGATATTCTACTCATTCTGCTAAGTTGTTGGCATTTCTCTACAAGCTGGGATATTATCTCGTTTATTGCGCCATCTTTTATAGCTTCGTCAATTTTTTTCTTTTGTGATCAATTTGAGTGGATTTAATCAAATGATTTTTTTTAATAAGCAGCTTAAGAGATGGATTAAGAAAAAACAGCACAATCAGATCATCTTGGGTCATCATATGAGCTCTATAAGATCTTGCGTACGCATGCCCTGATATAAAATGAGTTAATGTTGCTTTTCCATTAACAGTAGACCAGATCTCCTCAATTCCACTCCCTTCCATGAATTTTCCACAGAACCCTATGAAACTCATAAGGACATGGAAGCCTCCTAAACCTTATAATCACGTCCTCTATGCTGCTATCATCTGCTGCATTGGCCACAATGTCAGATACTTTAAGGAACAGGGGCTGATCAAAAGTAACAATACATGTCTGGCCAGTCAATTTAATTTTATTGGCTGCGAAACTAAGAGTCGAGTAAATAGCTATTGGATTTCCTGGACCGACATTTATGAAAGGTAGCGCCAGTACATAGGCTGTTTCATAATCCTTTCTGTCATCTTAGCAGCTATGCAAGCATCCTTACCAGGCAGGTAATTTTACTGCACCAAGAGCGTAACTATTTAGCCACAAGATGTTTCCAGTTGAAACAAGGGCTTGTGTGGGAGTTTTCTCTGAAAGGTTCTCTACATCTACTTGTTTCAGTATAATCTTGGTTCATTTCCCATACACAAGGACTTAAATGTTGACTTATCCTTCCATATCAAACGATTTAACTCGTGAAACTTCTATGGTACTTGAAACAGCAGATTTAGGAGTTATGCACTGTATACCTCCTGAATCAGCAGATTTACGAGTTATGCACTGTATACCTCCTGAAAAAGCATATTTTGGAGTTATGCAATGTATGCCTCCAAAAGTATGAAAGGTATCTTTATCCTCTAGAATCCTTACATTGATATCAATGTTATCAAATACAAATTGAAAAAAATCCCTTCCTCAATCTCTGGCTTATTTGCTTTTAATATTGATTGAAGATATACTTCTGTTTCGTAGTACGAGGGAGTAAATCCTAACTTTAATTCATAACTAATCCTAACTTTAATTCATATTCTTATAACCATAGTGACGAGACAAGTATAACCCAAGGGAAGACAGAATACGTGATTGAAAGGAACGAGGTCTACACAGCTGAGGTATCGCACGGCTTATCACTGGCCTCTTCCTTTCAACATCCCGGCTTTCATTCGATGTTTTTCTTTTCCTCTTGGTTAATTCTTTTGTAAGCAATACTAGTTGTTCGGGAACAAAATCCAATACTCCTGTTTTCATATCTTCAACACTAGGATCAAATGAGTTGTCGTAAATTTGTTTCGAATTGCTTCCTTTAATAAACCTGCAGCAGCAGTAACTAATCTCCTAATCTCAGCTTAAGAATATTTGTGTCTTTGTGAATACCATGACTAACTCAAAACCTTGTCTGCTCTATCTTTTAAACAAACGATAGAGGATTTCTTTCTTTTATTTGTAATTACTACTCTCTCACCCAAACGACTGGTTAGTAATGTTTTAAAATTCTTAATTTCATAAACGTCTTCAATATCTGACAAATCCCTCATCAGTTGTAGTAAATCTGAAATAAGGTGCTGACAGTCATAACTTTCATCAATATAATCACACACTTTTAGAAATTCTTCTTTTAATTCTTGGTCTGCAGGCCTTACGTGACTTCCAGTACCACTAGAACATTGTGTTTTGTTTGAAAATATTGCATAACAATCCAAGAGGTTACGCCCCTTTGATGCAACTAGGTCCACAACTGCTCTTTCCCTTGACCTTACAATGTCATCCCAGTCATCATTCCGATTTTCTGCATACTTTAGGGTTTTGTGTTTTATATTTAGTGTATGAACAAGAAGAACGTTATTTCTGTATTTTAGTTGGGTTTTTAGACTTGTTATTGCTTCCATGCCACAAAACTAATCATTTTGTTTAAAATCAAAACTTTGAATTTCAGATCTACGTCTTGGAGGTAGATCACCACTAGCAGTATTAATTTGATTGGTAGAAGTGCTCTCACTAAAAAAAACTTTGATTGAGAAACTACGTGTGAGTTTCTTGCGGCATTGTTTAAGTACACTCACTGCCTCTAGGTTCTCAAATTTCACATTCATTCAATCTCCCCTCTTATGCTTGATTTAATTAATCCTTTACGCCCATTTGAAGTCACAATAACAGTTTCACCTACAGATAAAGTTTCATGACAAATACCACAACTCATTATTCTCTCTTCCATTTCTTGCGGCCCTATTTTTTTAAATTTTAATTATTCAGTGTATATTAACTACTGGCACACAATACACTGTCACTGCACAAATTATCACAGGCTCACACTACATCAAACGCAACGAACATATTTTGAAGCTAGTAGCAAACTCACTGCATATGACAACACAGACTGATGGTGAGGGTGACGGAAGGGCAGAGTAAGGGAGGGAGGAGTCTGGGGAGGAGTGAAGTGGAATGTGATGATTCACTCACACGCATTGTCAGTCACAAAAAGTGTAAGCAACAGAGCATAAACAAATATACCTACTCTAAGGCTACGGCCATGCTTGCGACCTGGACGCTGCGACCAGGCCGCGTGGGATGATTTTTGTTGCTACTGGCCACGCTTGCGACCTGGACGCTGCGACCAGGTCGCGTGGAATGATTTTTGTTGCTACTGGCCACGCTTGCTACCTGTTCGCCTCATTCTATGACCAGTTATCATGGCACCACGGCGTGAAGATGTGTCATTAGCCATAGTTGTATATAGTTATATGAAGAAGAAACGTAAATATAGATAATACGGTGTCCACCCCATTAATATTTAGAGACGTACTTATAGATAGACTTGTAAAAAACCTGAGAACATACCTCTATTTAATCATAATGTTTTCGTGACACGTATATAAGGCAATTTATCGCTATGTTCATGGTATTTAAAAAAATATTACGAGCAAACTGGAATTAATTACTATGATTGGAAACAACATTTGCACTCTAAACCCTTTCCAAGAATTTCAATCTATTGCTAGTTTGTCTGATTTTATCATTTTATTTATGCTAATTATATAAGTTCTTACCTTGTTCATTTATTCATTCATTGTTTAATTCATCCCAACCCTCCACTGTTGCAACTGCAACCTCTAGCCAGAGCTTGGATTTAACATCCCTGTTTGCGTAGTCTCGATGTTTCAGATTCCACAGCGGTGACCATTTATAAATAGCTCGGTATCAAACATTGCTAAGTACCGTACCCTGTACCCTACCGAGTGTTAAACTCCATACTGGTGGGAAACACAGGGCGGTTTGTAAGGAAGTTAGTGAAAATGCTTATTGGAGGAGTGATAGTATGGTCCCTGGCACCTTATTGGTCGACATTTTAACCTAGGGTGATACAAGCAAACCCGCACAAGTGTCCAGTGTTCTCGCGACAGAATGCGACCCTAACGCAAGTGTGGCCACCTCGATAAGAAATAAAGGAGAGCGTATTTGTCGTTGCGACCAGAAAACGTTCACGAGAGCGTTTTAAAATCTGTCAATGTCGCTGGTCGCAAGCGTGGCCGTAGCCTAAATAATATGAGTTGATGACTGTCGTTAAAATGCTACATTACTTGGACTGTCACGCCATTGAATGACTGACAATGAATAAGAATAACTGCCTTCGCGTTGTTTAAGTAAGTTTAACAACGCAATGGATTCATTCTCTCCGAAATAATAAAACACTAATATGGGACTTATGGTATATGGCTTAGAGCTCTTTTAGTTTGAGGATATTTTTTTACAAATTAATTCTCTGTCCAAATTTTTAGATTAATAAATACAAACACAACGCATAAAAAAATTGAATTTTTTGGGTGTAACATTTTTAATGCTTTTATTGATAATGGAGAAAAAAAGGTTTTTATTTTATTTTCACACTCAGGAGATTTTTAAAATGAACTGCAACGTTTTACGATAAATAGTTACTGAGATAACACTAATAATAGGAAACAGTAATGTTTAAGATTTTGGGAGGAGGTAGGGGAGGAATCAAGAGGGGTGTGGGTGAGGACTTTTGTCTGGACACTTGTTTACACGAAGGTAGTTGCTAGGTGGAAAATTAGATTTATAATATTTTTTCCTTTATTTGCAGTTTTACGGAACAGGTAGACTGGTCTACAAATAGCATTAATAAATGTTCCTATAAGGTCTGCTGTGTTGACTAGGTTTAGTAGAAATCTATTAAATCGTTCTAAACTTTTATTTTTTTATTTTTAGATACTAAACGTGCACTTTTTAAAAACAACTGACATGACTTATAAATTAACTTAATCCTAGAACCGACACCACACCCAGTCCCCAGCCGTTAATTCCTCATTATGAGAGGGTAAACCCACATTTCATTAATTTTTCTGCCATGCCAGGAATCTAACCTGGGACCCTAGGCTCGGTAGGTAGACATGCTACCGATTGAGCTAATGTGTCAGACCTTTAGCTGTAGGAACGTATATACTTTTTTAAGTGGTGATTTACCTGTATTGGTTTTATCAAAACACGACTTACAGACTATCCTAATACTATAACAGCTACAATACTCGGTGACTCAACCAACAAATTGATCAATGATTTAGTTTCGGAAATGCTGGGGCTCAAACATACATAGAGATATAAACTTGGTGACACGTAGTAATGTAATGCTACGAATTATGGTTGTAAAGCAATTGTTTCTAAGATTGCACATAATTACAAAAATTAAACAAGAGTTCCTATACACTTTATTAAATAAATTATTTATTTCAGTCTGAAAGCTTTCATTATAGTCTTATTTAGATAGAAAGACATTATTTTACAGTTGAAAGAAAACTAAAATCTTTTTATATTTTATACGCCAGTTTATGTGATTAGAAATGTCACTTTTAATATATTGTATCAAGAACTATGAATCGATATATATGATGACAACAGTATAAAATGTTTGAATTTTCAAAAAGTTCCTTTATAGCAAAATCAGGCTCTAGATATAAGAAGGAGTCTGTTGTTGTGTAGTGAGCAGGAAGCCACCCTAGAACCACTCTCCATACCTTGGAGTCTGTTGTTGTGTAGTGAGCAGGAAGCCGCCCTGACACCACTCTACATACCTTGGAGTCTGTTGTTGTGTAGTGAGCAGGAAGCCGCCCTAACACCACTCTTAATACCTTGGAGTCTGTTGTTGTGTAGTGAGCAAGAAGCCGCCCTAGTACCACTCTCCATACCTTGGAGTCTGTTTTTGTGTAGTGAGCAGGAAGCCGCCCTAACACCACTCTCCATACCTTGGAGTCTGTTGTTGTGTAGTGAGCAAGAAGCTGCCC
>CABFOW010008236.1:0-19088 GCA_902141385.1 Timema californicum | reverse complement strand
ATCCACACAGTTAGTTTTAACACTGGTGACAAGGGGTCCAAGAAGCAAGGGGTAGGTCATATATAAGCTGCTTGTGCATATGAATCCACACAGTGCCGGTAATATATTAATTAGTAACACAAATCTACACAGCACACAGTACCAAGAACCTGAAACGTGTAATATCACACAAAAACAATCCATGATTTAACAAAAATTGTGTCATTTTACATCAAATCTTCAGTACCGAAGCTGTGATTATTTAAATAAATTGTGTGCTCATTTCAAAAGTATAAATATCACAAAATTAGGTAATATAACCGTGTGATAGGTGCGTAGTAGGGGCCGCATGAGTCATCATCGTAAAACCCGGTATTGTACTTATCAAATATTGCACAATAAATCCGATATAATTATAACTGGTTCCCAATCGCGGGGAAAATATTTCAATAGCACACCGTATATCCATAATTGGTGCCCAACCACAGGGCATCATTAGGTCATAAATTCAATAATCTCCTTAACGCAATATGGTCGTACTGGCAACTTAAACTGATCGCCACAAATTTACTGGTTAATTGTTAACACTAAATCAGGATATTTAAAATTAAACTGAATTTTTTAAGCTAATTAGAATTCTACGGTAAAACTTTTACACTGATCTACAAGTAAACTGCTGGTGTTCTAGCTTCAGCAGATGAGCTTAATTTTCACACTTAAAAATTAGTTCAGAGAATAATTGGAAATTGACTCTAAAACAAACAGTGTGTGCAAGTACACTATGATACGACGATGTTGAAACATGGCTTCCCAGTTTTTAACTTAACAAGATATTACAGAGACCAAATTCTTATACATCTAGGTATATATTCTTTTAAATTGAAACCGTTTACTTCCACTTATTTGCCTTTTAAACCATAGGTAGCAGCAATATGCCAACAATCACGCGTGGTCAATTCTCCTTATTTAAATATAAACATCTTTGCCAGGGACTATTTAAAATAGCCTACGTGGGGTTTGAACTACAGTCCGATCCATATAGGGCGGCACAAAGCTTACTCAAACAATTTGTATATATTTTTACGTAAAATAATATGATTGGCAACCGACACATTCGGCAGCTAATATCAAAGTTAACCGCAAAAAAAAAAGTATTTCTTAAGGAGTTCTTTTCAAACCAACCATAATCTTACTATAACACACATACCTGACACATACCTTTATAACCAAGGAAATGCTGGGAGTATTTTTCGTCTAGAAATAACAGGGAAAACACTGATGATTTTGGAGAGAAAAAAAAACTAATATAATTATCCGGCCCGATTCTCGGTGTTAACAATTGAGTTTTAAAATAAACAAACCGCAACAGATCCAACATTTACTGAATTTAGCCATTTGACCCTCTATTTTCGCTTGTTATTGCTTTGGAGTCGATTTTCCGTTTACAAAATAAAGTACTGTCCAGTACAGATAAAAAAAACCTATTTATCGTGTATTCTCTACTTTCCCCTGACAAGTAGTGTACTCCTATCAAGTGTCCTCTCTACTTTCAAAAACAGAGAATTTTGGTATTTAGACAATGTTGGCAAGCCTGGATGATGCCGGCTCTCGTACCACTGTGTCGGGGACCTGTTATCTTGGAAATGAAAGGTTATTAACACCTCGATCAAGCTAAGTAAGGTTGTACTGAGGGGTTTAGAAGAATGGGGAAGTCGATGTGAGTCTGATGCCTAAAGCTGTATGACCATGTCCGCAGTTAACTTTGATGCTGGATAGTAAAAGAAGTGGTGAACATTAATAATCCTTTGTTCCCCTGGTGTCACGCTTTGTGTGCGCACGAAGAGCCAGAAGGGGTACATCGGTTTGGTCAGGGCCCCGAAAAGGGTATGCGACTGCACAAGTTTGGGAAACACAGATTATGTATTATAATTTTTTTGTCCTAGAGTTTTATACTCGGTGTTTATCGTTACTGTCTTAGGTTAGGTCAAATTTCAATAATTCAATGTACGCTGATATTACCCTGGGCTGGAGAAAGTATGTCTGTGGAAACTCTGAATGACAGGGAAACATTGAACTTGTTTTCAGAAAATAGTGAAAATAAGGGATCACAAACCTATGATTCCTACATTCAATATGATATTGTTACAATATGTATATCTCCAGTCCTGCTGTTCAAAGTTCCTCGGGTTGGTGGTACTATCAATAAAACACAAAGAACTAACACACATTAATTGTTCATTTGTTGTTTTTACTTCCAGCTAAGATTGGCATCTTCTATCTGGTGTTTTACGGGGTGTTGGCAGCCCTGTTTGCGATCTGCATGTGGGTGTTCTTCCAGACGTTGGACCCTCGCATACCCAAGTGGCAGCTGGACAGCTCCATAATCGGAACCTCCCCAGGTAACCTCACTTGGGAGCTCAAACAGACTCGCGAGTAGAAATTAATGTTTTGTGGCCTTGAACTGTGTGAAAGGAATGGTAACTTCCTAAATGTGGCTGTAGTGGTAACAACCGTACCAGATAAATGGGCGTAACTACAGCCAAGGTATCTGACGCTACCACTTCAGACAGTCGGGAGGGATATAGAAAACCCGGACAATCGAGGAGTTTAAAACTGCTGCGAAAAACAAGAGAAAATTGTTTATTTGTTTATCTAGAAGCGGTCTAGGGGTAAGTTGTCAGACTTCTATGCTATGTTCAATCCTCGGTCCCGGCACAGATTTATCTGATTACCAAACCCTTCCTTCACCTCTGACAAGACATCTTGTGAATGTGNTTCAATCCTCGGTCCCGGCACAGATTTATCTGATTACCAAACCCTTCCTTCACCTCTGACAAGACATCTTGTGAATGTGGGGAATGCCAGGCCTCCACCGTGGTTCGGATCCCACGTTAAACTGTAGGTCCTCCATTTCATCTCACAATCACCCTACCATTACACATTAGCGTAAGTGCGTATAACCCGAACGGGCAGTAAGACGCGGTGATAATAATAATAATAATAATTTATCTAGGAGATTAAAGAAATGCGTTAGTTAATTTAAATTCAAACATGGCTCTTTCTTATCAAAGTCAAGGTTTATTTATGTTTTTAGTGCATATAAAAATAATTATTGCTAAGCAAATAGAATATTTTAATGTTCCTTAACATCCTCATTAAACCCAATATGGGCTTCAGTTAGGGAAATTCGAATTTTTGGATCAGAAAAGAGTGAAGGAATTTTCTTCCCAGGGTGTTTTGGCCATCCTGCGTCTCTTCACTGCGGCATAGTCTTTTGAAAACATTAATTTTACTACAGGTACACAGTTGTTCATGATTGATTGTGTACGTAGCGGAGATATTTCCTTGTGTTCCCCCCAAGAAACAACCAAACATTTCCTAAATATGTCCGAGCACCTCCTGGCCCAGCCCACCAGCAACTTAGCGTTCCAACATCATTTGCACCTCTTGCAAATTAGCACCTTCACTTCTTTTTATTTCATTCTTTTGTCTTTGCTCATTGCTGTGAGAATTCACACCTGGCAAATTGGCTGCCTCTTAACGTAGGCCTTTAACCAAAACAACAGTGTGTGAGAAGAAAATAGTTTTCCTAAAACAGGGGGATTGACCTAGGATCAAATTTAATAGCTTGTGTTTATTACCAGGAACCGCCTAGAAAGGACCTAAACACTCGACTAAAAATCACTGGAGATTTACCTTAAAGATTAGCTAAAATATCAACATAAACTCATAATGAACACACATTATTAAATCAAGCATGCACTTTACAAATCCATTGTTCTCCCCGGAGCCTTTTGAATGGGCTACAAGGCTAAAATCATAAAATATGGCAAATTATTCCACTGCACCCACCTGGCTGCTCAGAAAATGCCCTCCGGCTGGCAATATTTTCAGGGAAAACACTCAAATGGAAACTAAACAAAATATACATGAAATGAAAAGCCTTAAATCACTTACTTAACTCTTGAATTCTGCCAAATTTGATTTGCAAAGGTCTGCTTCAGAGGTAATAGCTACCTGTCTAAACGCAACCCTCTCAAGCCTAGTTGCAGACTCACCAGGAATAGGTATTTTACAACCAACAAGCAAAGAGGACACAAAGTTCATTGACGAAATTATCTTCTCGTTCAGACAACAGTGGGTTAAACACATCTATGTTTGAGTAGTTATACATATATAGCATTTAAAATTATACCTATTCAACATTAAAGAAAATACTAAAAAATTATTCAAACCAAGAAAATATAACCTAAAAATTATTATTTTATGCAAACAGCGGATCTTTAACAGAATTTATGTTTACTTAAGCATTGTTTATGAAGTACACTTCACTTATTCGTTAAGGTAGCAGTCTTACCCTGACTGATTACACTATGGTCCATCTCTAAAAACTTGTAATGATACTGTTTTGGACCCCTTTCATATATTAAAAAAGTCGTGGATGAAGAACTGTATATAAAGTTTCCTTTTAATACTCCATCCATGGGGAATCACGCGCTTTCAGAAGTAATTTCAATGTACTGAGTTTTAAAACTTTATATCTTTAAAAGATCAACTCTGTTGTATTTGAAAGTAAAATGATATGCTGGCTCCCTTTACCCAATAGGAAGCTAACCTTCACAACATCAGGCTGCCAGGAGGTCTCCTATTGGTTAGTTTTAACACTGGTGACAAGGGGTCCAAGAAGCAAGGGGTATGTCATATATATAAGCAGCTTGTCCATGTGAATCCACACAGTTAGTTTTAACACTGGTGACAAGGGGTCCAAAAAGCAAGGGGTAGGTCATAT
The DNA here is from genome assembly GCA_902141385.1 of Timema californicum. Taxonomy (NCBI): domain Eukaryota; kingdom Metazoa; phylum Arthropoda; class Insecta; order Phasmatodea; family Timematidae; genus Timema; species Timema californicum. The sequence goes on along the minus strand of CABFOW010008236.1, from coordinate 14,320 downwards.
AAATAAGCAGCTTGTCCATATGAATCCACACAGTTTGTTTTAACACTGGTGACAAGGGGTCCAAGAAGCAAGGGGTAGGTCATATATAAGCAGCTTGTCCATATGAATCCACACAGTTAGTTTTAACACTGGTGACAAGGGGTCCAGGAAGCAGGGGGTAGGTCATATATAAGCAGCTTGTGAGTATGAATCCACACAGTTAGTTTTAACACTGGTGACAAGGGGTCCAGGAAGCAAGGGGTAGATCATATATAAGCAGCTTGTGAGTATGAATCCACACAGTTAGTTTTAACACTGGTGACAAGGGGTCCAGGAAGCAAGGGGTAGGTCATATATAAGCAGCTTGTCCATATGAATCCACACAGTTAGTTTTAACACTGGTGACAAGGGGTCCAAGAAGCAAGGGGTAGGTCATATATAAGCCGCTTGTGCATATGGATCCACACAGTTAGTTTTAACACTGGTGACAAGGGGTCCAAGAAGCAAGGGGTAGTTAGTTACTCATTTCTTAAGAATTACATATAATCAGATCACATAACCATGTGATAAGTGCTTAGTATGGCTTGAATGCATCATCATCATCATCATCATCAAACCCGGTATCGCTATACTTACTGCTCACCATTAGGAATACATACATCCGTTTTATCATCAGTAAAAAATCTTGTATCACTATAGCTCATCCCCAATCGCGGGGAATATCACAATAAAACCAGGTATCATTATAATTGGTGCCCAATCTTGGGGCACTAAAATCCTATATCATTATAATTGGCGCCCAACCGCGACGCGAATTTTCGAATCCTAGAGACTAAAAAAGGGACTCTATCGACTGAGAGACACAATACACTGAACGGCACACCTACGAAGTACATCAAACCGAGTTGGTACAACGAACAGACGTTACACTGAGACAACCTCATCAAGATATACAACTTTGCTTTAGAATTAATACTGTAGAAATATCATTACTGTTTGCAATCATTTGTAAATTTTGAAAGTGAGAATGGCGGATTCAAACCCAAATGGGGACAGTGGCATCAAAAGTTGCATTGGTGAGACAGAATATGAAAATAGAACAAACAATTAGCTAGGCCTAGAAGACTCGGAATAATAAATAAGAGATATGGATCAGGGCAATGTGGAGTCAGGTACAGAGGAAGAGGACAACTTAAGGTGGAATAGGATATACAAGGACATTTAATTAGTGTTGAAAGTGTTAGAGTAGATCAGCGAGGGCATGAGGTAATAAAGGAACAAACTTCGGTGGAACTCATAAGAAATTTAGATCAGTTTGAGTTTATCACAGGAAATAATGAACTAGGTGCAACTAATAAGAAAATAGTAGCGACTAATGATAAAGTAGATACTAAACTTGAAAAAAAGGCAATAATGAACTAGTCTAGATGCTAAAATTGAACAAAGCAAGGAGGCATGTGAGCAGAGATTTGGTTATTTCGAGCAAAAATTTGACCAGCTAGAAATGGTTCATCAAAATTTGGCAGTACATTTAAATGAAGTTGATAAAAGGGTAATTGAAGGAGAAAGTGTAAAAAATATTTTAGTGGAGAAATAAGAAAACTCAAGAAAGTGGCAATTTAAATTAATGGAACAAATTACAACCAATAAAATTAAAATAGAAACAATTTAACAAGAGTCAAATATAGGGTTAAAGGGAGTAAACATTAAAGTAGGTTATCTGGCCCTTCAGATAGAACACACCAAGACTAATGTTAAGGTGTGTGAGATAACCTTAAAAAAGAAATAAAGTAAAATTAGCATTTGATTCACAACAGGATGCAAATAAAAGCTTAATGACAAAGCAAATTGATGGGATTGTTACCGAGGTGGTAGAGAAACTAGATAAAAAATTAATAGATTTTGTAACAGAAAATCAAACAACAAATATAGGGGAAGTTGGTAACTTACACAGTACTACCAACCTGTTCGAACCAGGGACTAGGATCAAATCGGAGATCGAACTAGAGACCACAATCCAATCCGAGATCGAACCAGAGAAAACGATCCAATCCGAGATCGAACCAGAGACTACGATCTAAACTGAGATTGAACCAGAGAAAAGAAAATGATCTAATATTAGATCAAGACAAAGAAAAAGATCCAATCAGAGATCGAACCAGAGAAAAGAAAACGATCCAATCAGAGATCAAACCAGAAAAAAGAAAACGATCCAATCTTAGATCAAGACAAAACGATCCAATCAGAGATCAAACCAGAGACTAGGTAGATTTATCTCTGTACTAAAAAGGAAAAAATAAGTGTGGTTTTAAGTACATCCCACCAAAGGTCTTCGATCCAGGAGGTAATAAAAAAAAATCATTTAAATTTAGGATGATTTAAATATAGAACTATCAGTAAATTTAGTTGAAATTTTAATCTTAGAAAGCAAAAGGTTTAATGCAACTATAGTAACTGTAAATATTATGTAATATTCAATCCAACTTTAGTAATGGTTAATAATGTTTAAATAAAAATTGTGAGTAAACATTCAAAAATTACAAACTAAGTGAAGCAAAACTAATAATTATTTTTAAAAGCCGTAGTATTTACTAAGAGACACAACGTCCCCTACTCCCCTATGTTCCCACTACAAGTCTACAGGTAAACATCTATTGTTTGAAAAGAATAGGGTAACTAAAGGACATTTACTCAGAAAGATATATATATAAGATTGTTTTGAGTAAGAGTCGAACCAGGTATAACAACTACAAAATCTTTAAGCATAGAACTTTTAAATATTGAAAAATTATATTAATCTTATTTGGATTAAACATAATTAACTAAAGAAAATTCTATATATATAAAAAAAGTTAAGTTTGGTCAGCTGAAGGGTAAGTGAAACCCCGAGCATGCGAGGAGAGATTTAGAGTGTGAGTAAATTCTAAGAGTACACAACATATTTTGTTAATTGTAAAATATTATATAGTATAATAATTATATATAAAATTATGCCAAAAGCTCGGCGTAGTTGGCTAACGTGTTTGGCGTGTTGAACTCAACTTCTGAGGACGGGGAGATCGAGGTTCGAATTTTGGTCGGGTGACCTGGGGGAGGGGGGTCCTAAATGGTTTTCCACTCTCCCTCCACGCAAATGCGGGTTCACTTCCTCTAATTCAACCTTCCTAATTTATAATCCATTAGCGTGATTAGTACTTAAAGTGTATAACCCAAACGGGTAGTAAGACGCGGTGCTAATTATTATTATTATTATTATTATTTTGCCAAAAGGGCAATTTTAATTTGAACAAGAATTTAGATAATTTCAGGATAAGAGAAATTTCGGAGGTTTGGTTAATTAGCTAGGTAATTAGGATCAAACCTAATTAGTAAATGATCCTGGAAATCAGAATCAATCATTTCACCAATGGTGAATTTTATTAGTGACAGTCAAGATAAGGATCTTAATATGTATGTGGGGGGGTTATTTTAAATTTAAATAATTATATTTTATCTAGTTTGACAAGTATTGGTTAAAAACGTTAACAGGATCACAAAGTGAGCTGATGAGCTGAAAAGTAAAATTTAAGGTATCTAAAGAAGTTAATTTAGATATGCACGTAAGTGCATTATCACGACAGTTAAGGTAAGTGGAAACATGAGAGGCATTTTGTTCAAGCGTCGTTATATGACAGAATTTCGAGTTTAAAGAGAGCCTGAAGGCATCTAGCGGTGTTTAGGAGCTAAGGTGTTGTAATGCTTGGACTTAGCTATGTGCAAGCCATGATATAGTTTTAGTATTAGTGAGTCAGGGAGCCACCAAAGATAAAATAGGTGTCATCAAGCATGGTGCTCCACCAATGTATGTGATCAGTGGTAAATGGTAGATCTGGATTGAATTTGACAAATATTCAGAAGATAATGAAGAAGTTTAAAAGTGTATTCTATGATTGCGTGAAATAACAGCCAATACTAACTTATGCAGCAGCAAAGTGAGTAAAATATAATTAGTGTTAGACCCCATTAGGCTAATTGATTTTTAATTACAAATATATTTTGTTTAAGTGCCTTAAGTGGCTAGGCAACACGTAATAAATTTTGCTCAATAGATAAAAGATATTATTTCACTAATGGGGAAAGCAATTAGTGATTACCCAATTAGAAAGGAAAAAGGATTTTTAAATATTTCATGGTAGTGTGATAAATGATTTCAAGCTGATTTTAAGTGTACTATATGATTCAAAGATTCTTTTCTATATATTTTAATTATTTTAAACTTCATAAGGCTAGAGTAAAAAAATACATTTTCTATTGCTCACACAAACAAGTTGACATTAAGGAAAGAAAGGATGAGAAAGAAAGTGAAAAGTAATGGGTAGGTTGACCTTGGGAGATTAGCCAGGGTTATGAACACCACAAAAATAAATGTCAATAGAAATAACAATATAAATGTGTATTGAATATGTAAATATGTAATATGCCTTGCTCAAAGGCAAGTAATTAATAGCTGTTTTATGATAAGGAACAAATGAGGTCACAGTGATAATAATTAAAATAAATTAAATCTAAATAAAATTGGTAGGTGACCTGGTGGTCTAGGGGGTAAGGTGTCAGACTTCTATGTTGGCGGCCGGGGTTCAATCCTCGGTCCCGGCACAGATTTATCTGATTACCAAACCCTTCCTTCACCTCTGACAAGACATCTTGTGAATGTGGGGAATGCCAGGCCTCCACCGTGGTTCGGATTCCACGTTAAACTGTAGGTCCTCCATTTCATCTCACAGTCACCCTACCATTACACATTAGCGTAAGTGTGTATAACCCGAACGGGTAGTAAGACGCTTTGCTAATAACAATAATAATAATAATACTAATAAATAAAATTTTGATTAAATGTGACCCCATTTTTTTAAAATTTATTTGAGGTAATAATTAAGAATAGTAAGATAATTTCATATTAAGGATTGGTAAATTAAGTGAATTTATATCTAAAATTATGTTATGAAGAAGGTTTACCAAAGATAATTCGGTCAATTGTGATTGATTGGATAATTAACACAGCCCATATAAGGATTTGAGTTTTAATAGAAATAATTGACCTATTGATAATTAGATTAAATATTTTATAAAAATAATTTTGATACTTATATTTTATTTTAGCATTTCAAAATTTAGTTTGAATTTAAGGTGCTTTGAAGTACTTCAGCTATCAACTTAAATTATTTTCAAAATTTTACAGTGTACATAATTGAATTGTTTACACAATTAAATTATATTTGAATTTAATAAATTCAAACTTAACCTAAACATTTTACCTACGCTCAAATACAAAGTTAATTATTCAACCGGGGCAATTTATAATTTTGTTAAAAGATGCTGTGTTATAAGCAGTCTAAGAACAGTGCGACAGTAAAGAAATATTCTAGTGTAGTAAAGAAAATAAGAAGAAACACAAAATAAATAATAAAAGAGAAGATTCTTTTTGTCTATTCATTGAGAAACCAGAACATTAAAAATAAAAGCGATCACTAATGAAAACATATAAACAGTATCATTGTTATACAAGTAATTTTAACTCAATGTTTACACACATACACAATTTATGTAAACTTACACTCTACAAATTTATTCAAGTTTGATTCTAAGAATAACAAAAGTAAAGTATGAAATAGCTCTTGCGCAATATGGAATTTGCTTAGATAAAACTTCATGAAATTCTTTAGGGTATAAACAAATGGGGGGTATTGTAATGATACTGTTTTGGACCCCTCTCATATATTCAAAAACTCATGAATGAAGTGTATTTTTCTCTAAAGAACTGCATATAAAGTTTCCTTTTAATACTCCATCCTTGGGAATCACGCGCATTCAGAAGTAATTTCAATGTACTGAGTTTTAAAACTTTCTTTCTTTAAAAGATCAACTTTGTTGTATTTGAAAATCAGATGATGTGCTGGCTCCCTTTACCCAATAGTAAGCTAACCTTCACAACATCAGGTTGCCAGGAGGTCTCCTATTGGTTGGTTTTAACACTGGTGCCAAGGGGTCCAAGAAGCAAGGGGTAGGTCACATACTAGCAGATTGTGAGTATGAATCCACACAGTTAGTTTTAACACTGGTGCCAAGGGGTCCAAGAAGCAAGGGGTAGGTCACATACAAGCAGATTGTGAGTATGAATCCACACAGTTAGTTTTAACACTGGTGACAAGGGGTCCAAGAAGCAAGGGGTAGGTCACATATAAGCAGATTGTGAGTATGAATCCACACAGTTAGTTTTAACACTGGTGACAAGGGGTCCAAGAAGCAAGGGGTAGGTCATAAATAATCAGCTTGTGCCTATGAATACACACAGTAAAATAGTTATCTTGACACAAAAAAAAATAGTATTATCACACAAAAACTGTATCAATTTAATATCAAATCTACAGTACTGAAAGTGCAATCATCTAAATAAATCGTGTGCAACATTAAAAGTTTTACTCATTTCGTAAGAATAAGAATTACATATAATGAGATCATATAACCATGCGATAAGTGCGTATTAGGGCATGCACACATCGTCGCCATAAAACCCGGTATTGTTATACTTACTGCTCACTGTAAGTAATACACAAATCCGTATCATAATCAGTAAAAACCCCGATATTACAAGTCTTGCCCAATCGCGGGGCGATTTCACTATAATTGGTGCCCAATTGTGGGGCGATTTCACTATAAACTCAGATATTATTATAATTGGTGCCCAATCGTGGGGCAATATCACTATAAAGTCAGATATCATTATAATTGGCGCCCAATCGTGGGGCAATAAAATCCGATATCATTATCAACTACACCATAGTAAAACCAAGTGAGGTAGCAGTCTTACCTTGACTGATTATGTACTAAGAGCCTATTTAAAAACTAAACCATGGTAAATCCAAGCAAGGTAAGCGCTACCTCACAAGGTAGACGAAGGGGGCCGAAAATAAGATGACATATCAAACCCCAGCCCTGTTTATTACCATTGTTATTTACAACTTAGGGGAGGGGAGGGGAACAAGAGTCAAGCTCTGTATTTTTTAGTTAGGCGCTTGTTGATAGGCTCCATTTAAGGCACAAGGATAACCTTGATATCTAACATGAGCGTTGGGTTGAGCGTGATCCCGGTATTAGCCCGCTGTTAGGATGTTCTGACAGTCTTGTCTTTTGTTGACCTCCCAGGCCTGGGTTTCCGGCCCATGCCCCCCGAGGAGAACGTTGAGAGCACCCTGATCTGGTACAAGGCAACCGACGAGCAGAACTACAGACACTGGACTCAGAGCTTGGAGACATTCCTAGAAGGTTGGTAACACATCTATAGTTCAGTGTGACGAGCAGAACTACAGACACTGGACTCAGAGCTTGGAGACATTCCTAGAAGGTTGGTAACACATCTATAGTTCAGTGTGATGAGCAGAACTACAGACACTGGACTCAGAGCTTGGAGACATTCCTAGAAGGTTGGTAACACATCTATAGTTCTAGGTGTAAGGTTCCAACTCAATATAAATTATTTTAAAATTAACGGCCATAGTCCATGTCAGGTGTTGTACTGATCTCTGACTCGGTCCGTGAAATGCCCCAGTATACAGGAAGCCTGGTTTGACTCCCGGTCGGGGCCAGAATATCTACAACTGCGACTACGACAAGCCCCCTGGTCGCGGGCAGGTGTGTAACGTGGACGTCAAGAACTGGGTCCCTTGCACTCAGGAGAACAAGTTCAACTACCACAAGTCTGCGCCCTGTGTCTTCGTTAAGCTCAACAAGGTGGGCCTGCACGCCTTTTCTCCTTTCCATGGTGGGTGTGCTCACTTATATCCTTTCCTAGGTGGGTGTGCACACTTATATCCTTTCCGAGGTGGGTGTGTACCTTGTATCTCCTCTCCAAGGTGGGCGTGCACCTTGTATCGCCTCTCCAAGGTGGGTGTGTACCCTATGTATCCCTTCCATGTTGGGTGTGCACCTTGTATCTCCTTTCTATGGTGGGTGTGCACCCTATATCTCCTCTTCAAGGTGGGTGTGTACCCTATATATCCTTTCTATGGTGGGTGTGCACCCTATATCTCCTCTTCAAGGTGGGTGTGTACCCTATATATCCTTTCCAAGGTGGGTGTGCACCTTGTATCTCCTCTCCAAGGTGGATGTGCACCTTGTATCTCCTCTCCAAGGTGGGTGTGCACCTTGTATCTCCTTTCCATGGTGGGTGTGCACCCTATAGCTCCTCTTCAAGGTGGGTGTGCACCCTATAACTCCTTTCCGAGGTGGGTGTGCACCCTATATATCCTTTCCGAGGTGGGTGTTCACCCTATATATCCTTTCCGAGGTGGGTGTTCACCCTATATATCCTTTCCGAGGTGGGTGTGTTCACTTATATCCTTTCCGAGGTGGGTGTGTACCTTGTATCTCCTCTCCAAGGTGGGTGTGCACCTTGTATCTCCTCTCCAAGGTGGGTGTGCACCTTGTATCTCCTCTCCAAGGTGGGTGTGCACCTTGTATCTCCTCTCCAAGGTGGGTGTGCACCTTGTATCTCCTCTCCAAGGTGGCCGTGCACCTTGTATCTCCTCTCCAAGGTGAGTGTGCGCCCTGTATCTCCTCTCCAAGGTGGGCGTGCACCTTGTATCTCCTCTCCAAGGTGGATGTGTACCCTGTATCTCCTCTCCAAGGTGGGTGTGCACCTTGTATCGCCTCTCCGAGGTGGGTGTTCACCCTATATCTACTCTTCAAGGTGGGTGTGTACCCTATATCTCCTCTTCAAGGTGGGTGTGCACCCTATATATCCTCTCCATGTGCACCCTATATATCCTTTCCGAGGTGGGTGTGCACCCTATATCTACTCTCCAAGGTGGGTGTGTACCCTATATCTCCTCTTCAAGGTGGGTGTGCACCCTATATATCCTCTCCAAGGTGGGTGTGCACCCTATATATCCTCTCCAAGGTGGGTGTGCACCTTGTATCTCCTCTCCAAGGTGGGCGTGCACCTTGTATCTCCTCTCCAAGGTGGGTGTGCACCCTGTATCTCCTCTCCAAGGTGGGTGTGCACCCTATATATCCTTTCCGAGGTGGGTGTGCACCCTATATCTACTCTCCAAGGTGGGTGTGTACCCTATATCTCCTCTCCAAGGTGGGTGTGCACCTTGTATCTCCTCTCCGAGGTGAGCATACGCCATATACTAACCTTTCCTTTATATCATCCTGTTCCCCTAGGCTAGCTGGGGAACGTATTGATACATGGTTCTGTCACGTAAGACGGGAGGGAATCTTTGTCGGGAAGTCTCGGTGGGGGGGTGCAACACTTGACACTGCTGCCACTGGACAGAGAGGTAGTGGCTGCCTCTTGTTACATCCTCTCTCTTGACCTAGGTTTCCTTCTGGAGTGGAGAACACACTTGACACTGCTGCCACTGGACAGAGAGGTAGTGGCTGCCTCTTGTTACATCCTCTCTCTTGACCTAGGTTTCCTTCTGGAGTGGAGAACACACTTTCCTAAAAGAGGAAATAGTAAAGATTGACAAGACTAATAGAAAGGAACATGTAAAAGGACAACCCCAGGAAATGGACGTTTGCTGTGAATATACATAGAATATATTTCTTTAAGGAAAACATCTTTCCTGTTTGATCCATATTTTGTAATATATGGAAGGTGGTACGGAGCTAAGAATATGTAATATTCTGTTTTTAATTTTGGCTTCCTCTCTCTATTGTAGCGTTAGACTTGAGCCTAACAGGAATAGGCATATCTTTCTACAAATAAAGTTGGCATTATATTATCATGGTAGATACTCCAAGTTTAGTAACACAACATTTTGTTAATGTGTCAGTCCTGGAAGAAATGTGGTTATTGTTTAAAGGGCCAATTACTTATTAAATTTGATTAAAAGTTCCACTCTCCGAGAATCAAAATATTGCAAAAGTTTAGTGATGGTGAATAAGTTACTGTAGCCCCGCGGCTTCTTTGGTGCCGACTGACAGCTCACAGCTGACTTCTGACAGTCAACATTTAGGTATATACCTAAACTTTGACTGTCAGAACTGACAGCTGCTAAACACATGTTTTTGCAGGTCATCTGGTTCGGCGTAGGGATACTTATTATTATTATTATTATTAACTTTTCATAGCTGTCAGTCAGCACCAAAGAAGCCATGGGGCTACTGTACACACCATAAAAATGTCTCAGTGGCTACAAGCAGAGAAAACCTGGAAAAGTCAGGAAATTGAATTAAAAATCCAGAACAAATCAGTAAATTTAAACACCTGCATATAAAATCTATTCCTTTCACACCTAAACACTAAAATAAACAAAAAATGTTGTTCCTCAGGTGTTGCCTAGAAATGGCCGTTTAGCGTTTTTGTCGCGTTTACACAAGGACACAAATACTACATAGAACTAGGGATGGAATCCTCGAGGATAGTTGAGGCTCGACAAAATATCTTATTGAGATTAAAATAAAAAGTTTTGTACATAACATTTTGAACAGTAATTTGTTTTATAGCTCTGAACCTGCTTATTGTCGGTTCAGCCACAATATAATATCGTAAATGACAAACTCAACAACCAGGCCCCAGACCAGTAATGTAACACTCCCCTTAATCTACGAATGATAGCATTTATTTACTGTTTATATTTTATTTAATATTTGAAAGAAGGTTTCCTCTTTTAGGAAGTTGTTTTGGGCGTTTCACACTCCCTCCTAATGAGTTCCGATTGAATGAAGTCTGGGTCTGGGTACCGGGCGTTGAGGCAACCATTACCTCTCTGTCCAGTGTCAACAGTGTAAAGTGTGAAATGTGTTCTTCTTTTCAATGTAACAGCTACATTGTGATTATTCCTTTTATTTGTTTCTATTTTCTATTAATCTGTTATATTCCTATTTCCTCCTTTGTTCGTAACTTTTTTTTTTCTAAGATTAGGATTTGAATTCTATCTATTTTGTTAGGACGGTGACCTGGCGGTCTATGGGTAAGGTGTCAGACTTGTGTGCTGGCGGCCGGGGTCCACTCCTCGGTCCCGGCACAGATTTATCTGATTACCAAACCCTTCCTTCACCTCTGACAAGACATCTTGTGAATGTGGGGAATGCCAGGCCTCCGCCGTGGTTCGGATTCCACGTTAAACTGTAGGTCCTCCATTTCATCTCACAATCACCCTACCATTACACATTAGCGTAAGTGTGTATAACCCGAACGGGTAGTAAGACGCGGTGCTAATAATAATAATAGTCGGAACCGTTGAAAAAACTGGGGATTGTCTTAGATTGGTGGTAGTGTTGGATTCGGGTGAATACAGTAATAATTTGAAAATAGTTTATAACATGTTGATGTTAAGTATGGATGGTAAAAGCTGGGAAAGTCGCCAGACTGAAAGTACGTACCGTGAATACTATCTGATGACAGTGTTGACTGTTTCCCCTAGATCTACAACTGGATCCCGGAGTTCTACAACGACACCGACCGTCTCCCGGACAAGATGCCCGCAGACTTGAAACAGTACATCCACGAACTGAAGATGAACAACCAGACAGCCATGGTAGATATCCGCCCGCCCCGGGTTACGTTCAGCCATAACAAGGCTCTCACTTCGCCCTGAATAGTATGAAATATTCCCCGAGACAAATATATTGATGTTAGGATATTTAAAAGAAGCAAAATATATTATGTTTTCCATATTAGGTCATTCACGAGCTAGGTTTACCTGGATGACAGCTAGGATTGTTACTAGAAGTAGTCCCTAATATATCACTACGCCAACAGCTGGCATCTATCACTTTGGAGGACTGTAATGAAAACAGATGGTAATATATTAATGTGATAGTTAACCACGATAATTTAGGACAATATTATTCATATATTTATTTAAGGTCGGACACAAAGTTTATTTATAGTTTTATTCCCCTTTAAAAAATATTCGCACCACTTTTACAAAAACTTCTAACGAACATAGCTTCAAGATGGCCACTGACGAATTTAAACCATGTGATTGAACATAACGGTAAACAAGTTTTTTACAATGATGCAGACACGCAGTTGATGAAAATACTTTATTCAGTTAAATATTTCAAAATACAATAAAATAATCATAAAATTGTGTATTGTATGTAAAAATATGACAACAATTTTCTCTTTTCCGAGTAAATACTATGCCTGTTAAAAGGTATTGATGTATTCACTATATTACACAAAATCAGTAACGTTCCAAAACGAAAAATAAGTACTTTTAATTATGTTTAAAATATTGTTTCGAGTTGGACAAAAAGAAATTATTTAAAAAAGTGAACTAGTATGAGAAAACTTAAGTTTACGTTATTTTTAATGTAATATATAACAGGTAATTAAAGATATTTACATTTATAACAAAACTGTGATCTTTTACAAGCGTTGGCAACCCCAAACCTAAACATAGGATTTTCGAACTGTCATCAGGTAAAAACCTATCGTGAACGGAATATATAAAACCATGTGAATTATATATAATTTACAAAATCTTTCCACATTTTCGTATATCCTCAGGAACAACTCTCGGCGAATAGGAAGGTTGGGAGCGACTTTTAAAACTTCAACTTCTCTTTGAATATCTGTCAGCCTCAACTTCAATTCGAAAGTAAAAATTCCAGATTTGACATTTAAGAAGCTTTGCCAATAAAACTATTTACAATTCAAATACACATTTATGCTAAAAAAAAATTTTTTGTGTTTGTGGTCTTGCTGTTAAATTTAATGGCTACAAATCCAGAGGTCCCGGGTTCGATCCCCGGTGTTTGAAGCTTTATCTGTGTAGCGGTTGGGTCCAGAACGAGGTAAACTCGGCCTCTTGATGACGAATGAGGAGATACTTGAATAAAGAAGCTTCGGCTTGGAAAACTGACATCACTGTGCTGACCACATGTCACCCTCTTTCTGCAAATGTTGGCAATAATATCGCTATAATTAGCGGCCACTCTGTATGTATAGCTCTCTTGCAGACTAACGCGTGGAACTAAGCCATGTGTGATAGCCAAATGTACCACCTTAATATGAAATATGTGTACCATGTTTGCAATATAACATTTGGTAAATTACCTGTATTTAATACTCAAAGTTATATTGCTATGCAACATTTTTTTCAACATTAAATTATTATTTTTTACAATGAGAACTTCGATTTGGCTTCGGGAATATTTCATATTATTCACCAACCTTGCTTTGCTTCAAATTAAAAGAAGTGAACTCTGCACACATGACACACATCTAACTAATATTACACACATAGAGACCGTAATGGCTGGTAAATAAAATGTTTTCTTTAAATATTGGTCACTTTTCAGCCATTTTGAAAACTCAGTTTACTACTTTTACCAAATGCTCTTAGAAACCAAGTTTGAATTCTCGAGAATGTTTTAGATTAGAGATAACATCTTTGCTCTCACAGTAGATCAGTCTGCTGCTGACAGGGGAACTGGGGTTCTAATCCCGGTCGGATGTATAGATTGTGGTTTTTCCCACCTTTCCCCCATACAAATACGGTTACACTTCCTCCAAATTAAGCCTTCCTCATACCTAACTCATTAGTATATATGTATATAGCCTGAACAAATAGTAAGACGCGATGTTAAGATAAAAATAAGAACTTTTTTAAGAAATTTGAAAAAATAAATAAAATTGTATTATATTTGTAAGAAGGTGGAGGAAAGGTGGATAGAAACATATAAAAGGGGGACAAACACAGTTCACACTTTACACTGCTGCCAATGGACAAGGAGGTTTTTATCCACCTTTCCTGCACCTTCTTCCAAATATAATACAATTACCTCAGAAATGGAAAAGAGGTTTTCCTTACAGAGTTATACCGAAAAATAAATAAAAATATTGTTGCAAACTTTCATTTTTAAATTTGTTTTAAATTTCTAATTGTACTTATTGGTGATACAAAACCAATTACAATTATAGGATGAACTAAACAACCAGACCCTAGACCAGTAATTTAACACTCAACTGAATGTATGAATTTATTAAAATCATTTATTGTATACAAGAGTCTGATTCCGATTCAAGATTCGGGATTTGAAAGTAAAGCGGAGATTTGGATTTGTTAACTGCGAGGGTGCGCCATGTGTGATGGTGTGTGTGTCCTCAGCTGAACACCGTCTGGGTGAGCTGTGAGGGGGAGAACCCGGCCGACAAGGAGAATCTGGGGGGTATCAAATACTACCCCACGCGGGGCTTCCCGGGGTACTTCTACCCATATGAGAACTCGGAGGGCTACCTCAGTCCCATCATCGCGATCAACTTCGAGAGGCCCACAAGTAAGTGACAAACAGCGGTCAGGTGAACGGTTAGCACGCATGACACTCTCCATCACTTCGAGAG
>CABFOW010008235.1:0-19090 GCA_902141385.1 Timema californicum | reverse complement strand
CAATCACCCTACCATTACACATTAGCGTAAGTGCGTATAACCTGAACGGGTAGTAAGACGTGGTACTAATAATAATAATAATAATACTCTATAGGAAAACTAGTGTATCTTTGCAGTGATGGCTGTATATTATCGCGTTATAATGTATTCAAAGTTTGTGTTGGTAATAATTCTATAGAATAAGAACTCACTAGACTTTCTAGTTAAAGGTTATCTTTCCAAAGATTTTACACTTTCGGTGTTTAAGTTTTAAAAAAAATCTCCTTCACAACACAATGAGAATTTTAAAACGAACCTTTCTCTTAGTTCTTTAGCTATTTCTTACCGCCATACCACTTAAGTAAGAATTTCCACTGTCATTATTTTTAACCAAAGAGGAATACATACCATGGCCTCCATTATAATGTAAACAACGAATGATAATACAGATGAACCTTTGCTAATACAAACAAGGGAGTCCTAGTGGGGTTTTACAAATGAGGGCGGATTGAAGTTCCATCTACAGGGGTCGTGACACCCCCACTCCTCGAGAGAAAATTTCAGGTATTTAACCTTGGTGAAGGGAATTTTAGAGCATCTGAGCATAGTTCTGAGATATGAGTTTCATGAACCGATTTACTCAACCAAAACACGAAAGATTTTTTTGAAGATTCACAAAATATTAAATTTAGCTCTGAAGCTGAACCCATTAAACAGAAACATAAACATTTTTACAAGTTCATTGAACAAGACAAAATGAAAATAATGTTATTTAAGAGAAAAGGGAAGAAAGTCTATTTTTTTTTCATTTTCATATTTTTTATGTCGAATATTGATTTAAAGTTGTTAATAACCAATCGCAATCAAATCTCAAATTCACAATTTTGATTTTTTATTCATAAAAATTAACAACAGAAGTAAAAATCGGAGATTAATAAGGGGACTTAATCACCCCTTATCACCCATTTATGAACGTCCATGAGCACAGCAGAAAAGATTGAAGTCCTCTAGTAAAATCAGGTGTCCTTTAGTATCTACTGACCCGCCTCGGTGGCGTAGTTGGCTAACGCGCTAGTCGTGTTGAGCTCGACCGCTGAGGACTGGGAGATCGAGGTTTGAATCTCGGTCGGGTGAACTGGGGGTGGTCTTTCCTAAATGGTTTCCCCACTCTCCCTCAATGCAAATGCGGGTTCACTTCCTCTAACTAAACCTTCCTAGTTCCTAGTCCATTAGCGTAATTAGTACCTAAAGCGTATAACCTGAATGGGTAGTAAGACGTGGTGCTAAATAATATTTAGTATCTACTATATTTGTTTAAATACTAGACCCGAAGCCTTTAAAATAAGCAATCCTTTCTCAAATTCAGTTCAACCGTATTCTAGTAGTTTATATTACCCGAAATGGGCTTATCAAATTACATATATGCATTTATATCAGTCGGGAGGTAAAACATAAAGTAGGCCTAAGGGAAATCAATGCGCCTTCTTTGTTGATTTTATCAAGTAAACGTTACTTTTGGTTCAATTAACATTTTTACTTTTACTCGATACCTCAGAAAGAAGGTCTTGTGATCGTCAAAAAAATTTTACTCAATATTTTGATAAATGTCGACGTTTCATAAACCCCTGACCCAAAAAGGTTTTTTTCGCAATTCTGTATGTACCTCAGGCTAGAGCCGAAACTATTTTACCGTTTGGGGTAAAACTAAGTATCTGGGGTTTTCATAAGGTCCCCCCAAGGGGTTTAGGAATTTTATATCTAACCCTAAATTCAAAGTTTGTTTACTGAAGGGCACCCCAACTCGGAGGCGTGGTTGGTTAACGCGCTAGTTTCGTGTTTAGCTTGACTGCCGAGGAGGGGGAGATTAAGGTTCGAATCTCTCTTGGGTGAACTGGGGTGGTGGTTTCCCTAAATGGTTTTCCACTCTTCCTCCGCTCAAATGCGGGTTCAATTCCTCTAAATTCAACCGTCCCTATTCATAATCCATTAGCATAATTGGTACTTAATCGTGTAATCTGAATGGGTAGTAAGATGCGGTGCTAAATAGTAATAATAGTGAAAGGCTAAAAGAGAACAAACAGATTTTCTAGAAATTAGCTCAATTGATTTTGTCTGAAGTTTATATCTAGACATTGTTTATCATTAAAAACAAGATGGATGTTCTCATTTTCTCATGAAAATGACCTTGAGGGTATTTTACATAAGGGAAGTTTTCCAATTTTTATAATTTCTTCGCAACTATTTGAAAGATTAAATAATTTATCATCGTATTATATTTTTTTATTTAGCACAGCGTCTTACTACCCGTTCGGGTTATACGCTTTAAGTACTAATTACTCTAATGGATTAGGAATTGGGAAGGTTGAACTAGAGGAAGTGAACCCCCATTTGCGTTGAGGGGTAGTGGGCAACCATTTAGGAAAAACCACCCCCAGTTCACCCGACCGAGATTCGAACCTCGATCTCCCCGTCCTCAGAGGTTGAGCTCAACACGACTAGCACGTTAGCCAAATACGTCACCGAGGCGGGTAACTCTTATCAATTTAAAGTAGTAGTAGTATTGAAGATACAAATATTTATATGAAATATATTTTTAATAAAACTAATAATTTCTAAGCCACAAGAAAAATATATATAATTTTTAATTCAGGTCTTTGAAAACGAGTTTGATTCTGATTCTCTTTGGTGGACAAAGATGTTTCTATCTCAATAATTCTTGTACAATGTTCCTAGTTCCATCGAGTAAATAGCCGTGTATATTATTTCATTTATGATCTTTGGTGAAGTGTTTCTACAACAATGTATAGGCCTATTATTTCGTTTAACAAAACTTACAACAATTAGTAAATGTCTATTTAAGATTAAAAGAAAAGGGAGAAGGTCTGTGCGGTAAACCGTACCATTTATAATACTATTACAGTCGGTATTTTTTTAAATTACATAAGTACTGTTTAAATACTATTAAGGTAGTTGACTTAAGTTGGGCATGTAGGGAACGTGAAAAAATGTTTTTTTTTACAGTTTTGATACAACAAAAATCTTTGGCCAAATTAAATTGACGTGCACGGATGTGTGTCTTGAATCGTTGCTTCCCCTTCGCTCTAATATGTAGAGGAGGTAACGATTACTAGCACAAGGTAAATACATGACAGGGAAATAAGAGGGATCATGTTGCTGAAACGTAGAATAATACTAGAAGAACAAAATTTAAAGTCAAATATCGGGAACAGTATATAGTGTCAGGAATATCAGTTCGGAGTATCAAGTATAAATTCAAAGCAATAAGGAAAACAACATCTTTATATTGAACATATGGTAGGATTTAACAACTCCAGAAATATAGGACCTTGTCGTAGGTCGGGAGAATAAGTGTCTCAAACAACACAGTAACGGTTAAAAGGGAAGTTAAGTAGAAAGAGCACAAAGGTAGTCGGACTTGAGCCAGACAGAAGAGTCTAAACAGAAAACATAGTGAAAGAGTAACTAATAAATAACACTACTGTAAACCCTATAGTTTTACAGTTACTAGGTTAAATATGGGTCAATCTAGCTAGCTTGAGTATAAATTATAGAAGAGTCTCATAGATACTCTAAATAATGAACAGTAAATGGATGCTTTATTATATACATACATATGGCTAACAGTCAGGTGTCAACACCATGTAGTACTATGGCCGGTCTTTTCCCGGTGGGTACTGCTGGAGCATTTAATAGCACATATAAACAACAACCCATACGCAACAGAGCTAGTACAATCTAACATTAAATACATAGCCAAACGGGGCGCCAAAAAGGGGCGACAGAAAATACTATCTGTGTGGGCCACCATATGAAACTAGTCGTGTTTCTACACTTTGCGCACCCTAAATAGTATCACAGAAAAGGTGCCAAAAAGAGTGTAGTGTGACACTGACCTAACTAGGTCCTAGACAAAACGCGTAGACAAACTGCTTGTAGCCATATAAATATGGAACATGTGAACATGCCGTTTAGGGCGCTACGAAATATTACTGTGCCATAAGCACTCAGAATAGTTAAATGAATACATGGATTAGAAAAACTTGACCACCTGGTCCTCCTTATATATAGAGCTTAAGGCCCCCGTATTTAAGCTATGTCAAATGGACATAAGAAAAATATAGCCACACAATCTGACGATAGATATTAACCAATTAGTTTCTTTGGCTAAATAAAACATATCTGAAGGACATACAACATAATCAGTCATTCAGACTAGAAATCAAACATGTCAGAATGACATAAAAACATAGTTATAGAGCATAACTGTAGCTAGTGTCAGAAGGACACATAAAAACATTCTTACAATAGAACAAACTATGTCGGAAGGACATAATATTCAAAGTCCGAGATGTAAGGTGATGCTTAATCGGATCTGGCGAGGCTTCTTCTGCCACGCAGCGGGGAGTCTTACTCCTGATCCATTGTGACCACCAGTATTGGTGGCACTGGAGATTAGCTCAGAAGTTTTTTCTTCGACGAAATTTTACAAAGAAGTGCAGTTATGTTGCACACGGGTTCCCATGTTTTATATTCTTGGTCTAACTAGGGAACGAACCAAATAGTGGTATCAACGGACGGTAAGAGGGTGGAGGGGGGAGGAGGTTAGAGGAGAGTGTTTCCCAGAAGCGCCGCTAGGGAATCAGCGCCTTAGGGTTGAGGCGTCGACTGGCGATACTGAATTTCTTTTCCATCTCGTGCGTCCAACGGCCAAGACATCCGCCAAGCCGCCATGCCGCCATACTTGCGGAAAGGCTCGTGAAAGCATGGTGATAATATCTGACTGCATCCTGTCCATCGTAAGCCATTTTCTTCTACTTTCAAAAGAAATAAATTAGTTTTAATTTTGTTCTACCTTCTAATAGGAATAGATTCGTTTATTGTTTTAGCTTTCTTCTTTTAATTCCTTTATTTCATTTGTAGTTTTAATGTCATGCTTGTAGATTTCCTTTATATAGAGGGCATGCTACAAAATCATGTATTGCTTTTATAAAAATAGATTTTAATTTTATTCACATATTTACCTCAAAATTTCTTTAATAACTATCAAGGGTGTCCTGGAATTTACTGACAAATTTTTCTCTTCATTTAAAAAGTTTGTCATCTAATGCCACTTTGCTCATGACAAATAACTGTTGATATCATCATTTGGAGAAAATTAAGCTCTGTATGTTTTTACTGCATCAACATTTTATATATTTTAACCTAAAAGGTTTTTCTATAAAATCTACGGCCTTAACTCACGTTCCCTACATGCCCACCTTAAACATTAAGGTCCTAATGCTATTAACAATATCCACGTATAACTATAGCTATTGAAATACCCAAGTGAAAACCTGATAGGTATAGGCTAGAGTAAATTCCCTCAAAATTGTTTTTCTCTTTCTAATTTACTAATTCTTTTTCCGTAATATTTTTTGTTATTTAAAAAATTGTTTATTTTATAAAACGTTTGTGAAACACCTCTTAACATTAAATTGTGCTCTATAGCGCTCCCTAATGATTCCTTGGGAGACTGACCTAGCTAAAAATAAATCTGAGGACACAACGAATCATTTGACATCACTTTCATCAAAATAATTTGAGTGGTTTTTGGTAAAAAGTGGTAACAAACAAATATAAGGCCTACACCATACTAACCATAATACCTTCATTTCGTAGTCGGGTAAAAATAGGAATTGTTATATCTATAAAAAGAAAAGGCAACGGTTACGATATAATTAGTAATCCATTGTGATTATAAAAGCTCTTACAATGTAGATTTAATCGTATACTTGTTTTTATATTTTTTAGCAATAAACGCTTTACTCAAATCAAGACTAACTCTTTTATTTTCACATGTTTTATTTTAATAAAACAGGTAAACCATTTATTTCAAATTATAGTATATACATTAAATTTAATATTTACCACTATGCGCACTTTTTTATTCTTAAAAAAAATAAAAAAGAGCTGTGGGAAGGTTTTGCATAGAAATTTCAGGAAAATAAGCTTCTTTTTTTTCAAATTAGTTGTATTTTAGATGGTACAAACCAACAAAAATTACGTCGCATTTGTAGTTAGTCCACTTAATTTTTAATTCAACACAATAAGGCAGGTGTAGGTAGTTAATTCTGCACAAAAATTACCTGTACTTTGTCTCAAATAAAAGAAACGGTGAAAATAAAATATTTTCTATCCTTCGTGTATTGTACAGAGTCGTTCATAAAATGTGAACGAAGAGACAAATAATTTATTTTAAATGTCTAATTGTTAAGAGGAAGTATAACATATTAATTATTTGCATAGTAAATATATTTGCTCTAACTCATTATGCTAATAATTATTCCTGGATAAAATATTCCTTTGTATTTATAATTTTATATTTGAAAAAATGTCGTTCTGAATTTGATAAAGCATTTTTCTCGTAAAAATATTAAAATTAAATGATTTGGTTGAAAATTTAATCAAATATCTATGTTTATTACTTTCTTCATGTGTACATTATGAATATAAGAGCCTTACGCGTGACACGTGATTAATTTAATAAATAGTAGGGTACACATACATAGTTCTTAGTTTTAAAAGTATTATTATTATTAGCACCGCGTCTTACTACCTGTTCGGGTTATACGCACTTACGCTAATGTGTAATGGTAGGGTGATTGTGAGAGGAAATGAAGGACCTACAGTTTAACGTGGGATCCGAACCACGGTGGAGGCCTGGCATTCCTCACATTCACAAGATGTCTTGTCAGAGGTGAAGGAAGGGTTTGGTAATCAGATAAATCTTTGCCAGGACGGAGGATTGAACCCCGGTCGCCAGCATAGAAGTCTGACACCTTACCCCTAGACCACCAGGTCACCTTTTAAAACTAGTTACATTACTCTTGCATACATCACTTTCGGTAATATGATTATAAAACTTAAGCTGATCGTAACCAATCTGTCAAAGGTCCCGTCCACCTGCTTCGTTGGCTGTATGGTCTAAGGCATCATCCTCGCAATAGAATATGGAGGCTGCTACAAGGAATAGGGAGACCTGATTTAGAATCCTGTTCAGCTGTACTAATAAGTAATTAACATGTATTCATAGCTTAAGGTGCGGCAGAAGGGAGCGCGAGTAATTTTACAATTTTTATAGAATTACATTTTTTTTACCAAACTAGATAAAATATTTCTCCAGTAGCAACATAGAGTTTCGTTTTTTGCACATGTTAATATCAATAGATCTTGAATATTTGTCAAGGGTGTCCTGGAAAATTGACAAAACTTTTTAAATAAAGAGACATTTTTTGACAAAATTCCAGGACACTCTTGACCGATATTTAAGATCTATTGATATTAGCATGTGGAAAAAACTAAATTCTACGTTGCTAGTGGAGAAATATTAATTTAGTTTGGTCAAAAAATGTCAATTTTATAAAAACTGAACAAATTCTTTCGCTCCCTCCAACCCCCCCTTTAAGTCAGTTATAAGTCCTTAGGTGGTGGTATAGCAGATAAAGGTTGGAGTGACTATTAGAATAGATACAAATAAGAAGGATAAATAGGACAAACTTAAGTTAGGTGTTTTTTCCAACTATTATTGTATGTAAATAAAATTGAAGTAGCTAACAAATGTGAACTAAAGTTAAGCAGTTTAGGATCCGAGCTAAATATTAGGAATCGGGACGGATAGGAAATGGAAAATGTAAAGAAAAAAGTTCTAAAGGTTGTTTTTCATATTATTTTCCTTTCCCCCTCCATGCAAATCCATTATTATAATTAATACACTATACTACTATAAAGCCATACGGCTGACTCACTCACCGACATTAATGTTTAACCACTTCCAGATGAGCTAGAAACTTGAAATTTGGCAAACTTATAGCTTCTAACCTGAAACCAACGGGAAAATTTCAAAAATGTTACCCGCCTCGGTGGCGTAGTTGGCTAACGCGCTTGTCGTGTTGAGCTCGACTGCTGAGGACGGGGAGATCGAGGTTCGAATCTCGGTCGGGTGAACTGGGGGTGGTTTTCCCTAAATGGTTTTCCACTCCCCCTCCACGCAAATGCGGGTTCACTTCCTCTATTTCAACCTTCCCAATTCCTAATCCATTAGCGTAATTAGTACTGAAAGCGTATAACCCGAACGGTTAGTAAGACGCGGTGCTAAATATTATTAAAAAATGTTAAAAATGTTAATTTTAAGTTTTAACCCCAGAAAAAAAAATCAAAATGGTGGATCAACTTTAAAGTCAGTGTGGACCTTTCTTTGGAGGTCTCTTGTGGCTAAACGGTAAGAACTATTAATAAACGGCTCTGGAATTATATTAGTTTACATCCACTCGCAAAGAAAACCTACTGGTGATTTTACACATAACCTGCACAGGTAGTAAGTTGACGTGTTAGAAAAAAATTACTCCCCTTTTTAAATGATGAATATTTAATAAGTAATACTAGCCACCCGATTTGGTGGCCGCATATTCTAACACACTACTCCCGTGTTAGACTAGACTGCCAATGACGGGGAGATCGAGGTTTGAATCTTGGTCGGGTGTATTTGTGATAGGTTTTTCCAAAATTGTTCTTCACTCTCCCTCCACGCAAATTTGGGCAAATTTCTTCTAAATATAACATTCCTCATCCATAAAACCATGATAGTAATTAGTATATAATTAGTGACCTGGTGGTCTAGGGGTAAGGTGTCAGACTTCTGTGCTGGCGGCCGGGGTTCAATCCTCGGTCCCGGCACAGATTTATTTGATTACCAAACCCTTCCTTCACCTCTATCTTGTGAATGTGGGGAATGCCAGGCCTCCACCGTGGTTCGGATTCCACGTTAAACTGTACTTCATTCACGGTAGGAGTTTACCTCTGAAAGGTCTTTTTTCTTACCAATATCCTACTATATAATAGATTTCCTAGAAGTCCTTTCATAGGAAAACTCATACCGTGAACGAACTTTAGGTCCTCCATTTCATCTCACATTCACCCTACCATTACACATTAGCGTAAGTGCGTACAACCCGAACGGGTAGTAAGACGCGGCACTAAAAGTAAATTAGTTTTTAGTTTTTAAACGCTAGACTCTTTCTAGGCACTAGGCTTGGTTGTATAGCAAGGTTTATCTCCCTAATTTAAGATAGCTTGTGTGTAAGTCGTGTTTTGATGGAATAGATGCATTCAGAAAACGAGCGTTAAATACTTTACTTAAAAAAATACTAAACACTTAACAAATAAAAACTTGTGATTCAATCACAATATTTTTTATACCCTTTTAATATTTTTCATTCGGACGTTTCGCAGGAAAGCTGCGGGTGGTATAATTCCGGGGAATTACCGCGCGTTCGGGGGAATTCCCCCGAGGGCGGGCTTTGATATGGCTAAACCATAATTTACATTGTTATGCGGATTTGATTAACGTAAATCAAGTCTTTACGAACTTTTTATGTGATATATATTTAAATGAACCCATACAATTTATTAAGAAATTAAATTTTAGGATCAAGATTATTGTTTCAAGCTTAATTTTAACTATTTTTGTGTATTTTTACGTAAAAAGAAATGTGTTTTGACAAGTTTTATTGTTTTAATCTATCCTGTAAGACATTTGATAGTTTATTTGGAGAAGCGGATTTTAAAACTTTTACTAAATTATTTTTTTTGAATATTAGTTTAAAAGATTAAAGTATTTTTACCACTAATCTCATAATAACTTATGTAATTTTATCCACTTATATTTTGGTTTAAACAATGAGTCTATAATCAACTTGAATATTTTTGCTTAATGTACTTAATTACTTCATGGTGTTCTAATATATGTAGAATCTACGTTTCAGAAGATCATGAAGTAATATACACCACAATGGTTAATAAGCTTTTATGAATTCAGGAAATTATACTAAAATTGCTGGTAAATAGTCAAAAACACCATAAATAATAGCCCAAAATGGGGCATTAGGAGCTCTAAAGTTAACTAACGCACCTGATAAACTACACCATTTATCCCTATCTTGAGCTATAATATCGACTTAGCTAAATACCTACATCCGTGGTTATACGGTAGTTGGTGTCGAGTTCACAGTATACTGAATTAGTGGCGATAGGGAAATCGAGGTTCGATTCTCGATCGGATGCAATGAGGCTAGTTTTCTCCCCTTATCTACAATTATGCGTGTGCATTTCATCGTAATTCTCCCTCTATTTATTCATGCGTTAAAGGTTAAGGACGACTTTCTCTAGCCTATTTATAAAAACTGTGATTTTTTTTATCACCGAGTATTACTACCGGCTCAGATTATACGCATCTATATTAATTAATATGATGGGTTAGTGATGAGTAAGGAAGCATTTTATAGGTAATACTCGCCAAGCTCGTTGTGGGCCCTGAACTAATGTAGTTCCAGCGTTGTTTTGAATGTTGATTAATTTTTACAATTTTATGATTCTAGCTGTCCCATAAGTGTGTCAAAATTTTTTAAAAAATTGTGGAAAATGTGCAAAATTTAACTAAAATAAAAAAAATCAAGCTCTTGTTCAATCCTTGTATTTTTATAGGTCTTACCGTTTAGCCACAAGAGACCTCCAAAGAAAGGTCCCTACCGACTTTAAAGTTGCTCCACCATTTTGAGTTTTTTTTCGAGGGTTAAAATTTTTAACTTTTTGGAATTTTCCCGTCGGTTACAGGCTAGAAGCTATAAGTTTTCCAAACTTCAAGTTTCTATCTCATTTGGAAGTGGGTAAACATTAATGTCAGTGAGTGAGTCAGTCATGTGGCTTGATAGTATAGTGATACCCAAATTTGCATGGAAGGAGAGTGGGAAACCATTTAGGAAAAACTACCATCAGTAGATCTGATCTAGATTTGAGCCCCGATACTCCCTTATTCAGCTGGCCAGTCTAACAAAAGAGTGACGCCCTCTAGATCATTCGGTCATTAATGGGTATTTAAAAAAAATGTGTTATGTTTATTCACATAAAATTTTAAAACTTTAATACTTTTATTTAATATTGAAGTGTTGGCTTAGTTTGCATTTGTACATTTTTATTCTAAAGAGCACGAATATTAGAGTAGGATTCTGTACATATTTTTTTATTCTTTTTTTTTTAAATTTGTGTTCCAATCATGAAATGTTTGATTACACATCCATCTATTTATTATTTTTTTTCACCTCGCCCGCAATCATACCCTAGATTCTAACTACCCTTATACCCCCTATCCTGCCCTGTAGTACGCGATAGTACGTGTATATCCGTTCGAGTGTGATATGAAGTATGTTACTTTATGTACACATACATACGTGCCTCTTTTTATTTATTCTCGCTACTGATTGGATTAATGGCCATTCCAATTATTTCTGTTTGCTATTCGTTCGACGACCCTATATTGTTTAACTTCGTTTTTTTTTCTTCTTTTTTTTTTACGTGTGACCCCTCCCCTTCAAACCTACCCCACACCCTTCTCCTATAAACCTCTCACGGCTTCTGTACATATTTTTTTAAAGCTTAAAAAAACGCGTAGAGATTTGCCTTGGGTTGTTTTTTTATGTGAACATGAACAAATGTTACAAATCTTTACCTGACTCGATTATGACTATTAGTGTAAGTATTTTTTAGGATGGTGTCTCTGTGTATTGTCTTGTAGTGTCACTCCTAATCCACCTTAATCCGCTAGGATGTTTTTAATCTGAAAGTTAAATAACTTGCCATTAACTACTTATTATTTATTTTAGCACCACGTCTTACAACCGGTTCAGATTACACACATTGTACTTATTACACTAATGTGCTAGGGATGAGAAAGGTTACATTTATAGGAAGTGTACAAGCATTTGCATGTAGGGAGAGTGGACAACCATTTGGGATTACCGCTCTCAGTACACACAAACGGGATTCAAATCCCAATCATCCTGTCATAGGCAGTCTAGTTTATTGCGCGCGAAGCACCTTAGACCACGTGACCACCGAAACGGGTATACGCCTATGTACTAATTGCCCTAATTATTTGGGTATGAGGAATGTTGGCTTTTAGAGAATATCTACTCACATTTGCGTGGAGGGAGAGTGTAAAACTATTTGGGAAAAATTTCCCTCAGTACACCCGATTGAGAGTATAGCCCCAATATCCTCATCATCGGCTGCTCAGTCTATTGTGACGGTGGTGACCTGGTGGTCTAGGGGTAAGGTGTCAGACTTCTATGCTGGCATCCGGGGTTCAATCCTCGGTCCCGGCACATATTTATCTGATTACCAAACCATTCCTTCACCTCTGACAATACATCTTGTGAATGTGAGGAATGCCAGGCCTCCACCGTGGTTCGGATTCCACATTAAACTGTAGGTCCTCCATTTCATCTCACATTCACCCTACCATTACACATTAGCGTGCGTGCGTATAACCCGAACGGGTAGTAAGACGTGGTGCTAATAATAATAATAATAATAATAATAATACTGTGATGGTGACGCATTAGACCATGTTGCCATTCAAGAGGATTTAAGCCCATTAAAATAGTATAGATGTATTAGAAAAGTTTTGAAGAAATGCACTCACAGCGCAAAAAAGGATTGGGGAGGGGGGGGGGGAACCCAGTGATAAGATAGTGAACCTAGGCTGACATTTTAATTTTGGTCGAGCTCCTCTTCACCGTAAATTCCATCATTTGCAAGCTTTACACCCTATATCACGTGACCACACGCTTTAAGATAATATATTTGTCATACTTTTTTTTTATATAGTTTTACCATCCAGCTAGTTTTAGCTCCCTTAAAACCTTCCAGATTTACTTTTGTGTTATTTGTACCTCAAATAAGGTTTTACTAGTGGCGTGACGTGGTTTATTTCCAGGATAAATAGAACTTGTTCAAACTGTCTGTATCTGTGAATTGTTCTCATCCTTCAGTAGAGCCTACATTTGCCACTCATCAACGAGAGTGCACTCCCTTAGCAATGTAAGTAGAGAAGAAGCTATGACTGAAAGGTCAAATGAGGACCAAGAAAGGATTAACATATCAGTTTCAACTAGCACTGCTTACCCTGGTCTAAAGTTTGTAGATGTAATGTTATTGTAAAATGATTACAGCTTGATTCAAGTGCTCGCCGAATATTAAAAGTAGAATCCATTTGATGGACACCGAATTTCACACGCTAGTAGAAATGTATACTTGGCCCATGATGCTTTGTAACACAGACAACAAACAGCTGATTACCAAAAAATATATCTATCTTCTATTTGATAAACATATTTATAAGATTAAGTTGGGGATGTAGGTTACGCGAGAAAAGGACAGTATTTTCTGCAGTTTTTGTAGCAACATTATTTTTTCTGGTCAAAATAAATCAAATACTGCTCCATTAGAAGTATAGATTTTAATTTTGTTCACCTGGTGATATCAACAGTTGTTGAATATATGTCATGAGCCTAGAGGTATTAAATGACAAACTTTTTAAATGAAGAGGAAAATTTGTAATTCGATTCCGGTATATCTTTAACAGATATTAAAGAACTGTTAATATCACCATGGGAAAATATATAAACGCTGTTTCTGCTGTAACCATATTTTATTTATTTTGGCCAAAAAAATATTATGCTATAAACACTACAAAGACACAGTACCTTTCTCGCGTTCCCCAAATCCCCAGCTTAAACAGGCATGTAGTTACATCCCACCCTAAATACTAGGTACCCTTACAAATTAGGGGCTGAGGGGGAGGGTGATAGGAAGGGTGTCGTCACATTTTTATTTTTATATTTTTTTAAGGGTGTCAATATATATAATAACTATAAGACTCAAGCTATGGCTGAAGAAATATTGTTTTATTTTAATCGATATTAAAAAAAAAAGGTGTTGTGATTTTGTAGTCACCCAGGGGAGATTGATTTTAATCTAATTAATCTTCGAGATGATTGATTCCCCGATTAGTTGCTTGAGGAAAGAAAGGGAGGATATAATTCCTACGTTCTAAAGAAGTTTGGCTAGTATTTTTCGTTCTATAAGTGCTTAGAGGTATAATTATTTTAAAATTAATCTTGTGAGTTTGTTTACGTGGCACAGTGAACGCTAATAAATTGCATGAAAGCTTTTCTTGGAGAATAAAAAAAAATTAAATCGTGGTAAAAGCTAAGATGGTAAAATAATTATGAAATAAACATACTTGATATAAATCAATATTACAAATTATTAGTCTGATCAGTTATTTTGGTTAAACATAGGCATAAAAATTAAGTTCGACAAACATTTGTTTCGATAGTTAGACTATACAGCAGGGCTATGATGAACCTGAGGTATGCAATTACATTTCATGGATTAAGTAAAATCTAAAAATTATATATATGTATAATTTAAAACATATTATTTGATAGAGCATTTAGGACACTTTATTTTAGATGTAAATTACAAAGTATGCATAGCCAACATTATTCACAATTAATTTTAGTGATACAGTTGAAGAGAAATTACGTACGTGAAAAATAAGGGGTTGATTAACACTGCTATAGAGTACAATTTGGTTAGTAATGACTTAAACTAAGGGGTATGGATTGAGAAGGCTGCTTAGAGAAAATGAACATAGATTATTTTGGAAATAATCAGTGTACCTTGTTTATTAAATATTTTAATAAGCAAATTACTCTTTTTTAAAAGTAGCTTTAAAAGTGTAACTTGCTTATCTTAAAATAATTTTACAGGTGTCACTTGTTTGTTTAGTAAATTGAAAAATGTCACATTTTTATTAATTAACTTTAAAAAACTATGAATGGCACTTTTTATCAAGTAACTTTTGTAAAAGCTTCAATTGTTTGTAAAGTTACTTTAAAATGATTAAATTTGTTTTAATTTTTTAAAATTTGTTTTTAAAACCTAAATGTTAAATTTCTTACTATTATTATCACTTATTTTGTATTTTGCTTACCGACTGTCGTGTTTGAAGCATTATAAAAACTGGCCTACTAGCCATTAAAGGTCAGATCATATTGATATAGATAAATGTAATTGATAATAATAATCAGGGCAGTTAAAATATGTACAATAATAAAAGGGAATGTTTGTCTCTGTGTTTGTGTGCGATGACCAGCCAAATCTACGGCATGCATATATCTGAAATTTCTAACATAGGTGGATTGAAGAGTATTAGAATTTTTAAATTTTTAGCTAACTTTTTAATTAGGCTATTTTTAACAGATTTTGAAGAAAAAAGTGTTAATCTGATTTAGAATTATGTTTCAGAGATAACTGTGACAAAAATATGCCACATCCTCCTTGGGAAAAAAGCCCAACTAAATCGACCGTAATTATAAACAATTTTGAGGGGGAGGGGGCTTATATAATTACTATACCATAGTGGGTCAAGGGCAATGCCGTGCGGAATAGCTAGTTATTAATAAATATACATTACCATTACCCTGAAGTAGATGCCCTTAAATCCCCAATAAATCCTCTTAAAATGATATATTGATCCTCTCAAAAATAAAAATTAACACTTAAAACAAAAACAAAATGTATTCGAAAAACTCGGTGTTTTAATCCTTATAAATAAAACAAAATCTTAAAAATCAATTAATACATTTAAAATCCGATTGCTCTTGTTGTCTGTTTATACGTAATGAGTGGGGAATCCTGAAAAGGAAGAGATACATAATAAATTGTGTGATCAAAATATACATTTAAAAATTATAAATAGGCATAACATTGGTTTGCTTAAGAGAGAGAATTGCATCTTATATTTACCTTACTCTGCTTGGAATGCACAACGAAGACCATCTTCATATTCTCAGATGTGTACGATCGGCGATTATCGGCCAAGAGGTCTTTCTTTGTACCTGGACAATCTAGGCTCTACATTCACGGATGTTATGGGAGAGTTGGAACGCTCTTTGGCAATATGTCCTCTTCAATGTCTTCTGAAGAGTCACTTTTACCGTCATAGAAAATTAGGCTATACTCATTGTTTCATGTCTGGCCGTACTCATAAATATACGAGAAAACGAATGCTCCAAATAAATAGAAATAAAGAATTTGTTAGTTAAAAAAATACACTTTGTAAGCTATACATTTTATATAATTATTCTTAAAATGACAAAATATTCACGATAAGAGAAAAAGACGAGAGAAAATGCCACAAAATGCCATAAACTGTAGAATCTTTCAACTAAGAAAAAACCCGCCTCGGTGGCGTAGTTGGCTAACGCGCTTGTGTTGAGTTCGACTGCTGAGGACGGGGAGATCGAGGTTCGAATCTCGGTCGGGTGAACTAGGGGTGGTTTTTCCTAAATGGTTCTCCACTCTCCCTCCACGCAAATGCGGACTCACTCTAATTCAACCGTCCCAATTCCGAATCCATTAGAGTAATTAGTACTTAAAGCGTATAACCCGAACGGGTAGTAAGATGCGGTGCTAAATAGAAATAACTAAGAAAAAATAAGCATAATAAAAATCACCAGGGTGCCATAAATTGGGTTTCCATACAAGCTATCATTGCGATCTACTTCACATAAAAAAAGATTCAATGTCATCAACTTCCGGGTACTGTCTATTACTTTCTTCCGTTGGAGAAATAGCTCTCATTATGAATCTGAGGATTGGAGGGTTTATGTGGTTAGATTATAACTGCCATTTTGAATCATATTTCTTTTATTTCCCATTTATTTGAGGTATTTAATGTGCACTTTGTGAACAAACTTATTATATAAGCCCACGGATAATAAAACAAATTTAAACCTAGAACAGACACAACATCCAGTCCCAGGCCGTTAATTCATCAATGTGAAAGGGGAAAACATACATTTCACCAACTATACATTTTTCGGCCATTACATTATTATTATTATTATTATTATTATTATTATTATTATTATTATTATTATTATTATTAGCACCGTGTCTTACTACCCGTTCGGTTTATACGCACTTACGCTAATGTGAAATGGTAGGGTGATTGTGAGATGAAATGGAGGACCTACAGCTTAACGTGAAATCCGAACCACGCTGGAGGCCTGGCATTCCACACACATTCACAAGTTGTGATTAATACACCTCTTGTCAGAGGTGAAAGAAGGGTTTAGCAATCAGATACAGCTTTGTCGAGACCGAGGATTAAACCTCGGACCCCAGCACAGAAGTCTGACACCCCCTCAACCATTAGGTCACCCTCGGCCATTCCAGAAATTGAACCTGGGACAGACATACTACCGAAAGGGCTAAAATGTCAAACAACTCTTATTTAAGTAAAAGCTTTGAATTTCTTTCTTAATAATCAATAATAGTTTTCATTTTCTGTTTCTGTTTCTGGTAGTCACTTAATATTTTGTTTTAACATTATGTTTAATTAAACCCACCCTTCTTTCACCTCTGACAAGACATCTTGTGAATGTGGGGAATATGAGGCCTCCACCGTGGTTCGGATTCCACGTTAAACTGTAGGTCCTCCATTTCATCTCACAATCACCCTACCATTACACATTAGCGTAAGTGCGTATAACCCGAACGGGTAGTAAGACGCGGTGCTAATAAAAAAAACAATAATAATAATAATTAAACCACGTTGATGGACACATATTCAACATGTCAAGCTCATTTAATCTGATTTATAAGTGACATGAAGGTTAAGATTCAAATCTTGAACTGGTATTATTTACAGGACTCAACAATTTGTTTTTTCTATAAATATGTTATGACAGAATTTTCTAAATGAAATGTATTTTGAGTGGCCAAATGGATGGTGAAGCATCCATCACATCCAATCAAATGTTAATATATTACAAGGGGGTATTTTCTGCACCAGCAACACAGTTAAGTCCTGTCTTGGAAAATGGAATTAAGCGTTAAGGGAGCGTTTCCCCATTCTACTCAACCCCCCCCCTCCCACTTCAGTAACACTCAATTCTCCCCGCGTCAACCCTCCGCTTACCATCCGCGTCGAGACATGTCTCTCGATGTAATTACTCTGACATTATGGGCGGTCGTGATGAGTCATAACTCGTCTCGTCACGACGCTTCGGCGTCTCATTCTCTTCTCTCCTTTATCTCTTCTCCATTCTACATATATTATTAAACGTCTTACTTTAGGTTATGTATGACTACGTTATATTAATAACTTCACACTTGGTTGCAATTTTTTTTGCTACTTTTCTGTTACGTTTGATTTTTTTTCCCGCATTTCCTTTTCCACCCTATCTTTGTTTTACATACCCTTTTTCTAGCTTTTCGTAATTTCAATTTTTCTTGTTTGTATTTAGCTTTAATTCTTTTTCTTTATTTTTATCTATTCCCCTGGTCCTTATTATCACCCTCTCTCTATCTTCTATATCTCTAATGGTTTTCTTCCCCTTTACATATATTCTTACGTCTTAATTTATTCTTTGTATGGCTACGTTCTTCCTTTTTCCTTGTCTAGATTCGTCTTATCGCCAAGTTCCTTGTTCTGTTAAGTTTAGTTAGTTTCTTTTGCAACTTACTTTTAATTCTATTTGTCTTTGTTAACATATTCTTTCTTGTCTTGTTTCTATTCACCACCTATTTCTACCATGTCTAATAACAATAATAATGACCTTTATCTTTGTGGCGAAGTTGAGGCGTTAGCCCTCTCTTCCACCGTTTCCCCTATTTCAATTGATCATAATCATCAACCTCTCTTTTACCTTCCCAAAAGTTAATATATATACTTCCTACTTTACACTTATTACTCTAAATTCTCTATTGACATGTTGTCTTCCATATTTCACTTTCTCTTATCTCTAAGGTCTCTTTTCTGTTACGTTTAGTCTTATTTTTTTAACCTACTCTTTTAGTAAAGCTTTGCTTAAGCCACATTAATTTTTATTGTGTATATTCAGCTTCTACTTGCTATAATTTTAAAAAAAAATCCTTTTCCTTGTTCCTATAGGTATTTTTTTCTCCATCACTGATTCTTATAAACTCTACATCCCTTTTCACACCTGTAACTCTATATAGTATATTATTTTGTTTTGTCTTTCATCCTGCTTAGCTTACTATTTTGGTCAGATACCTTTTTTGTTATGTTTAGTTCTTTTCTTAATCCACTTTTTTTTAAATTTCATTTCCAGTTCTCCTACTTTTCACTGTCTTTATTTTGGTTGTATTTTCTCTCTTTTCAATCACCATTTCCCTTGCT
>CABFOW010008234.1:0-19095 GCA_902141385.1 Timema californicum | reverse complement strand
AACAAGCCTACTCACTATACAATTTATCGGCAATATATCCCAGCAGGTTGGTGTGTGTAGGGCGTTTTAAGGTAGCTCAAGAAAAGGGTATTGGTTTTTTTTTTCCATTTTTATAGCAAAACCTTTTTTGTTCCAAATAAATCAAATATTGCTCCAGTATAAACACAGTTTAATTTTCTTCACGTGGTGATATCAACAGTTGTTGAATATCTGTCATGAGCATGGTGGCATTAGATGACAAACTTTTTAAATGAAGAGAAAAAGTTTCCATTAAATTCCAGGACACCCCTGACAGGTATTAAACAAATGTTCACATCAATATGTGAGGAAAATTAGCTCTACGTTGTTACAGGAGCAATATTTTATTTATTATGTCAAAAAAAAGTCTTACTATAATAACTCTAAAAGCACTGTCTTTGTCTCACGCCCTTTTCCATCCCACCTCGATTAACTTTTTGAATCAATGGTTGTCGAATTTTATAACGCGTCTCGGACTTAGACAAATTTCCAAATAACTCATATGGTAGATCAGTGGCACGCCAAGCCCATAGGTACAGGTTTCGAATCTCTGTCCAGGGATATTTTGAAAACACACAAAGTTTTTTTTTACAGGTGAACTAGCTAAAAACACACAATAGTATTAGTAAAGTTATGGTTTTATCTGGAAATTGGTCCCTTGAGCCCCTAAGTATATTATATAATTTGAGAAAATTTAGGATTCGAGACTCAAATTAATATTATTTTTCACTTTTACAAGTAGAATTTATTTAAGAGCTTTGATACTGCTCAGGCTGGGAACTAATTATAATTATAGGATTAACTTAACAACCAGACCCCAGAGCAGTAATTTAACACTTAACTGTATGTAAGAACGTTATAATGAATGTATTATAAAAAATAATGTAAATATTTAGTTACTATTTATATTTTATATTATATTATATTTATATATCCTCTTATGTTCATAATATTTTCCTAGATTCAGATTCGTAAAATAGTGGAGTCGACCCAAATCTTGAGTTTTATCTAAATGTGTTTCAATTTTAATCTCATAGCAACCAGAAGATAACTCAATAGATAGAGTCTGCGTTTAATTTTCAAAAGATTCCAAGATTCAATTCCAGGTAAAGGTAGATTATTTATTAATTAGCTCGTTTCTTTTCGCAAAGTGACACAGTTAACAGGCAAAAGTCTGATTTCTGTGAATGAAATAAGAGTTCGGAGTAAGTCACTAAAAACCAGAAGTAAATATCAGAAACATCAATGTTGATATTTAAGACTAAATCTCATTATTACTTATTTTATACATTCTATACGTTATTGTATACAGTTTAAAAGGTGTGGGTCTTTTTTTTTCTGCGCATGCGCAAAACATGCGTTTATACAGCGCCAATCTTGGCAACGTGGGAAGATCAATCGTGGAGTTCACTTAATGACTGAATATTCTGACACTAGATGGCAGGGTAGTTCGTCCAAGCGTACACTGCTATCTAGTGTGAGTTTGAATAACAATTTAATCATAATAGAAGTGTTTCAAAATTATTATTTTATTTATTTATCTGAGTTATTTAACTTTCTGAACTGACTGATTATAGCAGTAGACGACTAAAAAACTAACAAAAAAGGCACAACACCCAGCCCCATGGCCAGTAGTTCGCAGCTGTGTGAAGTGGGAACCCGTATTTCACAAATGATAAATTTTTCTGCCATGCCGAGAATCGAACCCGGGACCCTTACCTCATCTAACTGACACGCTACCGACTGAGTTGCGGGTATCGGACGTCAAACATTTTCCATGATATTTTCACGTAATATGACACTTAATGTTATGAAAATTGAATAATGACACCTGGACACCGGAATCGAACCCGGGACCTTTGGTTTAGTACTCCAATGCTCTTGAGCACTGAGCTATCCAGGAATCATCCCATGCCCAGGGTCTTTACTACTTCGAACCCCGATCTTTGCGTATTCGGCAGTCTAATCTAACACGAGAGTGGCGCGTTGGACCATGCGGCCACGCAAAACAATCCCACCACTCTTCCTCTCACAATGCTTGTCCATTGAGTTACATTCTTGCATTTAGAAGTGTTTTTTTTAACTCCTACCAAATTTAACAATTACAGAGTTAACTAGTGATTGTCCGCGGGAGGATTATCCGCTTAGCGGCGGCCTGACCTCGGCATCGCCAACAGCAGGGAATATGTTTTTGAAAAACACCGCCGCGTTGACGGAGACTACAGGTCTACCAATTGTTGTATTCAATAAATCCCCAGAGAGGCAAAAGGTATGTGCAAGGGGGGTGGGGGAGTGGGGAGAGGAGGCCTTTCGGGACTGTACCTTCTTAATTATCTGGAACAGGAAGACGACACGCTCTTATCTGACAAGCTGATGTTACGGAAAATACAGTAGCCCCGTGGTTTCTTTGGTGCTGACTGACAGCTGACTTCTGACAGTTANTCTTTGGTGCTGACTGACAGCTGACTTCTGACAGTTATATACCTAAATGTTGACTGTCAGTATGTGACAGCTGCTAAACACATGTTTTTGAAGATCATATGGTTCGGCGTAGGGATACATAATTTGGTCTGGTAGCTTTTCAAAGCCACCAGCTGTCAGTCAGCACCAAAGAAGCCATGGGGCTACTGTACATGGTAGAGTAAGGAAAAGTAAACAGCTGCTATGAAGCAGTAGACTAATACAAACGTTTTAAGGGATGTGTACTGTATATACTCATATACTGTACAGTGATTTAAAGTGTTTTTTTTTTATCTTAGAGTGTGAAATATGATGTGTTCATAGACGCAATCACGATAGGTGACTATTAGTTTGAATTGAAAGTGCTACAGTTTCTTGTTTTATGAACATGCGGATTATCCACGGTTTTGGGTTATCCGCGGCACTAATCCCCTCCATTACCACGGATAATCGGGAGTTAACTGTAGTATAAAACTGATGATAATAATAAGAGGACACTCACCAATAATGAGGCGCAGAATGCCGACCGCCGAACAGTGCAGTTCTGACGTCACAGCCATTGACCTTGTCGAGACTAGGGTGAGGACTGCCCTGGAGGTGGGCCGAGTTGGACCGGAAGTTTTTAGTTGAGTAGAGTCGGGGATTCCCTCTTATACAACACACGTAAGATGAACGAACACACGTTGAACAAATAACACGTCTCCCACTTGTGAGGTTTCTCGTGATGGATGAGAACCAGGGACCCGGTGGCTTGAAACACGAGGTCCTTGTTTCACAGATAGGCCCCGAGGTCCTTATTTCACAGATAAGCCCCGAGGTCCTTATTTCACAGATAGGCCCCAAGGTCCTTATTTCACAGATAAGCCCCAAGGTCCTTATTTCACAGATAAGCCCCAAGGTCCTTATTCCACAGATAAGCCACGAGGTCCTTATTTCACAGATAGGCCCCAAGGTCTTTATTTCACAGATAAGCCCCGAGGTCCTTATTTCACAGATAAGCCCCGAGGTCCTTATTTCACAGATAAGCCACAAGGTCCTTATTTCACAGATAAGCCACGAGGTCCTTATTTCACAGATAAGTCACGAGGTCCTTATTTGACAGATAAGCCACGAGGTCCTTATTTCACAGATAAGTCACGAGGTCCTTATTTCACAGATAGGCCCCGAGGTCCTTATTTCACAGATAAGCCACAAGGTCCTTATTTGACAGATAAGCCCCGAGGTCCTTATTTCACAGATAAGCCCCGAGGTCCTTATTTCACAGATAAGCCACGAGGTCTTTATTTCACAGATAAGCCCCGAGGTCCTTATTTCACAGATAGGCCCCGAGGTCCTTATTTCACAGATAGGACCCGAGGTCCTTATTCCACAGATAAGAAGAGCCCTACGCTTTCTTTCTAAACAGAGCACCCTGAGCACAGGTCCTCTTCCTGGTGAGGCATCGTTAGCTTTGTAATCATATGCATCATTGCGCAATGTTCCTGTTGCACACTCGGGTGTTCACCAGATGTGTCCGCAGCTGACAAAGTGTGCGGAAGTATCTGTGAAGCACAGTTTAAATTTATTATTATCATCATCATTTAAAAAAAAATTGGCTAACATATTTTCTAAGGTCTTGACTAAAAAAAAATACGTTCAACACAAGAGTTTGCAAAAAAGACTTTACCCGCTTCGGTGGTCAAATGGTTTAACGCGCTACTCTCGCAGTAGATTAAACCGCAGATGACGGGGAGATCCAGGTTCGAGTCTCGGTTGGGTGTTTTTTATGAAATGGTTTTACCCTTTTTCTTCCTGTAAATGCGGGCACATCTCTTATAAATATAACCTTCTTAATACCTAAAGACCATTAGTGTAATTAGTACATATGTGATGCCAGGCCTCCACCGTGGTTCGGATTCCACGTTAAACTGTAGGTCCTTCATTTCATCTCACAATCACCCTACATTACACATTAGCGTGTGTGCGTATAACCCGAACGGGTAGTAAGACGCGGTGCTAATAATAATAATAAAGTACATATGTGTATAGCCTGGACGGGTAGTAAGACGCGGTGCTAATAATAATAATAAAGTACATATGTGTATAGCCTGGACGGGTAGTAAGACGTGGTGCTAATAATAATAATAAAGTACATATGTGTATAGCCTGGACGGGTAGTAAGACGCGGTGCTAAAACAAAACACTGAACTATTAATGGCGCACAGAAGCTAGAGATCCATCCAGAGATCAAGGAGAATATTATTGAGTTTTTTGCCCAAATTAAAACAATAAGAATGAATTTCATTTTTAAATGAATAGATCAAGCTGTAACAATTTAAGTTAAAGTAAGAAAAAAAGTTGTTGTTTTTGTAAAAGATTTTATCAAGTTCCTGAATAAATTTTCTTGAAAGGTCCAGTAGAACGTTCTAAGTAAAATGAACGCCCCTGACTCATGACCTAAAGTGTTTCATAGTTGAAGCGAACAGCTCAACTGACAAGACAATTAGTTGTGGCTAGAACTTTAAAGGTAGACACCGCGTCATACTACCCGTTCACGTTATACGCATGCGTACTAATTACACTAATGAGTTACGGATGAGGAAAGTTGAATTTAGAGAGGGTTCACCCGCATTTGTGGGGAGGGAGGAAAATATTTTTTTAAGGAAAAAAATAACCCTCTTTACACCTGACCGGGATTCGAGCCCCGTACTTCTTGTCATCAACAGTCTTAGTATATTGCGAGACTGACTCCTTAGACCATGCAGTCACCGAAGCGGGTGAAATCACAGTTATAAACCAAATGTGTAGAACCACCTCAAGTGCATCCAACAGAGATTTGAACCTCAACCTTCCTGATAACAGCAATTTAATACATTTCGAGATTGACGCCTTATACCATGTGACCACAAGTATGGGTATCCCTATTTATATCACAGTAATGCGCAAAAGCCAGAAGTCTGCTAATTATTCACAGTGAATAGAATCC
This sequence comes from Timema californicum, assembly GCA_902141385.1. Lineage (NCBI taxonomy): Eukaryota > Metazoa > Arthropoda > Insecta > Phasmatodea > Timematidae > Timema > Timema californicum. The sequence continues at coordinate 13,652 of CABFOW010008234.1, read as the reverse complement.
CATGAATAAATAAACAACATGACCACAAAAGTTACGATAACATTTTCAAACCCAAAACTTTCTACTGAAACTTTAATATATGTTAAATAATGCAAGAGGGGGCTTACTCCCCCCTCTCCCCCCGTGGAATTCAAGAGAACCTCCTTACTTGATGTTCGGAGTCGAACCACTAACCCCGACCCCGCGAGGGACAGAATAACTCGGTCGACAGATAAGAAGTGAAATTGTGTGTGACAGATATGCACCCTCTGTACACGCCTTCCTCTATATTTCAGGGGCAAAAGCTCTTTCTTGGCAAACGAACTTGGTGATGTTACCCGACTACTGGATGCCGGAGATAACAGTTTTGAATGGGTAATGTTTCCCAATCAGTTTGGTAAAAAGGAGTAATTACTTTTTAGTGAATTAATTTCTAACATAACTTCTTGTCGTAAGAAATAACTTAGTTCGATTAAATAGTTTTCAATGTACTATGGAGGTATTTTAATTTATTAAGTTCTAAGGTACTTTTTTTTAGCACCGCGCCTTATTACCCGTTCGGGTTATACGATTACGTAATAATTACACTAATAGTTTCAAGGATTAGGGAGATCATATTGATAGGAAGTGCCCCCGCATTTGCGTGGAGGAAGAGTGGAAAAACCAGTTTGGAAAACTAGACTCAGTACACCCGATCGAGAGTCGAACCTCGATCTCCTCAACATCAGCTGTCTAGTCCACTGCAAGAGGTAGCGACTTAGACCATGCGGCCACCGAAGTGGATAGGTGGATAAAATTGAGAAATAAATCATCTTTTTTAAATGCGGCAGGAATTCGGGTCTTGACTTGCCCGTAAAAACAAAGTAGACTAAACGAGACTGACGCCTTTGACTGCGTACCTAGTGGTGCGGCTAGTTTTATTTTATTTTTAGTTTAATTGAAATTAATGGTAAAAAATTCTAAATCAAGTAGTTATAATAAAGTTTCTAAGAACATTTTACTAGCTTATTAATTATAAGAATAGCGTGTTTTATTTAAATCACACTTTATAAACACTACAAGAGCCTTACTGAAGTTTAAAAAAAATAAAAACTGAAAAATATAAAATAATAAAAAGCTATTCAAGAATAGGAACTTCACCTATTGATAAGATTGGTTCTAAAAATACTCTTTCCTTCGTTGTATGCATCTATTTTAATGATTTTCATTAGAAAATGAAAATATTGGCAAATTATCTCATGTTCCATTGTTTTAAGATAAAAAAAACTAATCTGATTTCACTCATGCGCCTCTATTCAATTAAACTTAAATGAACTAATTTAGTTTGGGCCCTAAATACTCTTACTCTAAACTTAAGTTCGTGTTAAACTGTAAGCCTTGGGACATGGACAAAAACTTTGTCAGCTTGGATTCCTGCCAAGAAGTGAAAAAATTACTAAAATAATTTTAAAAAAAAACTGAGATAAAAGTTAGAGAAAGGGTATTTTAAAATTAATTTTATATATATAAGCTAAAAATACTTTTTTGGCTTTACTATGGTGACTTGACTATTTAGATACTGCTTATAGTTAAAAAAAAAAAGTTGTACTCAATAAGTTTTTTGCACCTTTATATGGTCACATGACTATAAATTCTGGAACTCATAGTAAGTAATAAGTATTACTACTAACATTTTATATTTTAAAATCATCATAGTTTAATATTAGATAATAATAATACAGTGAATATAAGGTCCTGATTTCGTTTCCTAAGGATATTTATTAAAATGTTTTTGAATCACACTATCAATGTGTTTCATTATGTCTTCGTATATAAATTTTATTTTCAAAATAGTTTTCATTTTTTAAATAAAATACTTATAGTGAAAAAAATATAATATAGACAAAAAACTGAAAAATAATAAGAAATGGCATAAAAAAGTACTAACTAAATTTGTTTGATGAAATAAAATAATAAAGAAACCAAAACTGATAAAAAAAATATGACATAATCTATATTAATAAAGTGAAGAGTTTGTGTCTGTCATGAGCGTTGCGCGATATCTACTGCACTCAGAGAGAGAGAGAGAGAGAGAGAGAAAACTTTCTTACAAGGTAGAGTACACTGTAGATTAAAAGATAGCTAGACAGCGTTTAATCTAGCGAGCGCTTCTCTAAATAACGTGTACACTACAGCCGAATTTTTCTCTATAGAGCGTCTAGCTAGACTATCTTAAAGCGACTCTACCTAGACTTCTCTATCGGATATGTACACTAGACTCTCGGGCTAGAGTAATCAGGTCGATTGGCATCTTATTCAGTTCTCTGAGAAATTGGTAAGATGGCGCGTGTCAGAGAAGTGGCTGTAGTATTATTAATACGAAAAGGACAACGGAGTAAGAAAGTGGGTAATAAAAGGAGATTATGGGTGTGTAAATGGGTAGCAAGAAGAGGCGAGGAAGGTTCACATGGAACGTTACTAACGGAATTGTTGTATTAAGATACACATTCATATACAAATTTCTTACGGATGTCTCCTAAGGACTACGGAATATATGTTGGGAACGGTTACCCCTAAGATAACGAAACAAGATACACATCTCAGAAAAGCAATATCGGCATCAGAAAGGCTCACTATGACACTACAATTTCTAGCATCTGGTAAGTTTTATAGAGAATATTCATGACAGTATCATTTAATGGATATAAGGAGAAATAATAAACATAATATTTATTTATTTGTTCTACTCTACAGAAGACAGCTACCAATCCCTCGTGTACTTGTTTCAGATACCAGTTACAACCATTTCAAGAATCATACTTGAAGTATGCAAGGCACTGTTTGAAGTACTTAAAGACGATTATCAAAAGGTAAGGAAATAGTATCATATATCTCAAACAAGTTTGATAGCGTACTTAAATTGACACTAGTAATAGCTTGATCGGATGAATTGATACACAGTACAAAGCAAGTATATTCTGAAGATTGGTTGGAATGTTTATTTGATGAATATTGAGGCATAAAGGCGATCGTAGAATGTTACCACGTTCTATTTATTCTTCTTCTTCTTCCTTCTCTATTTCTATAATAGCCTTCTGAATTATGCGTTTTAATATCCTTCTTCTCTCATCTGAATGAAGCTGACGTAATTCAGCTGCAACATAATCACCGAATACCGTATTATCAACCATTGGTTTACTAAGAACGCCGAGGGCTTATCTTCGTCTTTCTTTTGAGTTTTATTTTTTATGGAAACTTGCGTTTTTTCCTTTCTCCCGATTCAAATGGTGCCACATCTTCATATAGCTCGGCTTGGGGATGCGTCTAGTAGGCAGTTATACATTTGTCTCACTTGAAAGTATTTCCTGAACAAGGATCACAAATGTAGAATCATAGAAAATTCCTATTACTGTAATATTGCATGTGTTTGTTTACAAATTCCCACATCCAATGACGGATGGCTTAAGGAAGCCCAAGCTTTTGATAATACTTGGAACTTTCCAATGTTAATGGCGTTAGTTAATGCATCCTATACATTTCTGTATGTGAATGTTGGATGTAATGGACGTGTATCCGATGGAGGTGTTTTCACGAACTGTTCATTATCATCAGCTCTAGAGAATAATCTTTTGAACATACCTTGTGCAAAGCCATTACGAGGCCAATTTGAACCTGTACCTTATGTAATAGTGGCGGATGACGCATTTGCATTGATACAGTACTTAATGAAACCATTTCCATTTAAACACCAGCCTGGTCCAAATAATTTTTTTAAACTATAGACTCTCACGTGAACGCCGTGTAGTTAAAAATAAATTTGGATTAATAGTAACCAGATTTCATGTTCTGAGATGGCCAATCTAACTCTCCCCTGAAAAAGTAGCATGCATCGTACTAGCTATATGTGCTCTACATAATTTTTTGTTGGACTAGGATGGACTCTGCACATTTATATGCACCACCTGGAACATTTGACTGTGAAACTGCAAATGGTTTAATCCCTGGTATTTGTAAAACTGAAGGGATGCCTGAAACTACGTTCTATACCCTAGGGCGGTCAGTTTCCAGAAATGCAGATAGAACTGTCAAAGGGATCCGGGAACAGTTTAGAGAATACATCATGTCAGCATGGCAGTATAAACACATACGAATGTATAGGAAATAATATTATAAACCCATTGTATAGATGTGTTAAGCTAATTTTTCCTGCGAAATAGCTCCTGAGTGAATAATATGTTTATTATTTTATATAACATTATAGCTTCAATATGATCATCTGAATGTATTTTATGGTAAACATGTATAGGTACGACAACAGGAAAATGTTGAACTTTAATTTTTTATGTAAGAAAGTATACGGGAAATTGCAAAATACAGTTGTTTTGTGTTGGTTAAAGGTCTGGTCCGCAGACGTATAGTGGAATTACATGCGATTTTAGCTTTATTGCAGGGTGTTCCTGTACAATTTGCCAATACATAAAATGGATTTAATTTGCTAAAGTGGGTAAAACGTAGCATAGAAACAAAGTATTATTAATATTATTATTATTATTATGTATTATCTTATTATGTATAGTTTATTAGGTGCTTATTCCAACAACTATTTTAGCAAAAACTAACACTTCAGTATCGGTAACTGTAGACAGAACGGCCATGCTAGCTATTGGTACTTCATTTTAGATAAATATATTAGTTCACGACTTAATACAGGGTTCATACTCCATATTAAGATCTATTTTAGGAACTTTAAAGTACTTTCAGGCCCAAAAAAAAGGACCTCATAAAAACAATGAGAACAACAAAAGTGTTATTCAGAATCATGTTGTTTTTTCAACCCCTACCCCTAAGCCGGTTAAGGTCAAACCAAAAAAATTCTGTTAGCTCTTAAAGTTATATTTTTAGCTTGTATTTTAACTTTAACTATAATTTTAAGTTTATTTAATGTTTTAGCCATATTATATGAATGAAATAAGGTTTTTTGATTTGAACCTGGGTGGAATATGGCTAAAAAATTGTATAGTCAAAATTCATAAATATACTGAGTACTCTTACATCTCTAACCGTTATTTATTTTTAATATGTATTTCTTAAGAGTACATACATCACATTTAACTATTGGCTATCATTTACATATCACATTTAACTTAGTTAATTAAAGTAGAAAGAAGAAGAAAATCAAAAAGAAAGAAAAGTAAAGTGATAAAAGTACAAATTGTGTATTTTTACTACTTTACTTTTCTTTCTCGACATACCTTTCACAAAATGAAGTTATTAAAGAAGATGCTTTTATTTCTAATATCTTTGCTTGTATATATGTTTTTTATTGGGCTTGTTCCTTGGATTTTTAAAACTTTATATCCCTCCGACAGCCCATGAGCTACCTGCAGTTCTTCAAAGCTTTTTCTTTTCAGCTCAGATGTAATACCATACTCCCACTGCTTGGACCGTGTCCATGATTTCCAACCATGAAATGTAAACTGTCAGAGAACTCCCAATAATTTTTCCTCCCTACGTAATCTGAACCATCACTACCTTTCTTTTTCTTCATATATCTTAATTTCAGATTTCATAATTCGGGATAACTTTCAAAACATTCAATTAAAGTTACCGTTTCGGTTCTATCCCACACCACTTTTAGTCTTCGCCATTTCACCCGAGAGCCGCTAGTTTATTTGCTCGATTTAGTGAGAGCTAGTGAGAGCTAGAGACTCTCACTGATGTTATCTCACAACTGTTTCCACCAACACTCTACACACCCCAGCTAAACCTCGCCTAGAGCTTAGACCTGCCCCCAATAGGGTGCTCTCACGTCTGTTTACACACCCGAGACTTCGCCGAGACTTCTTGTAGACAGCTCCAATCAGGGGCCTCTCGACCACAACTTGGCAGTATCAAAACTTTGGTAACGTCTGTCATCAATAACAAAAAGGTAGAACTTAAAGGTAATATACCTTAATTTGCATGGAGGTAGAATGGAAAACCATCTACAATAGAAAAAAAACCCGTGACTTGATCCTCAAACTCAATGTCATCGGAACCCCAGACTAGACGAGCCTGACATTTAGTCGGTGAGCCCACCGATGCGGTTGCTATATTACTAGAACGCTAAAGTGGGGAAATTACTCAGTAAACTATTTAGATTAATTTTGGTGTCGTCGCTATTTGCTACATCACTAATCAGTAGTGTGTTGGAAATGAACGGCTTTAATTACTGCGTCTATGAGATTTCAAAACAATTACTTACAAAAAAGAAGTCGGAGACCTGGTGGTCTAGGGGTAAGGTGTCAGACATCTGTGCTGGCGGCCGGGGTTCAATCCACGGTCCCGGCACAGATTTATCTGATCACCAAACCCTTCCTTCACCTCTGACAAGACATCTTGTGAATGTGTGGAATACCAGGCCTCCACCGTGGTTCGTATCCCACGTTAAACTGTAGGTCCTTCATTTCATCTCACAATCACCCTACCATTACACATTAGCGTAAGTGCGTATAACCCGAACGGGTAGTAAGACGCGGTGCTAATAATAATAATAATAATAATAATAATAATAATACAAAAAAGAAACTTACCATTTTGAGCCGTGTATGGTAAATGGGAGGAATGGCGCATCGGATACTCGACCAGTGGATACAATCTACGTCACTGTAATTCCAACATCGGGTTTACACGGCCCGGTCGTACCAATGCCGCAAACACAACATTAACGGACCAAACAATTATCTACCTGACACGGCTTTCACAGAACAAGTTTGTCATTCTTTGGAGAGAACCCATTTACAAAACTGAAAGTAAATACCGTCTGGAATTCTAAAATAGAGATAGTACACAAATGCTCGTGTTTACATTAATCAAAGGCTCGAGGTAAAAGTGGCATATGTACAGTTTTTTTTATCATTTATGTTTTGGAAATATTACTATGTATTATAATATACTGAAAAATTACGCCTGGACACGGGAATCGAATCCCGGACCTCTAGATCAGTAACTGGGTCCACTGACCACAACACCAATAGTCTGGTAGTCCTATTTATCTTTGAGTGTGTGACATCAAGCCAAATTTATATCGCGACAACTTCACTTGTCTTATTTAATGGAATACATGTATATGTATGTTGTTGTTTTTTGTACCACGTCTTACTACTTGTCCAGATAATAATTACTCTTAATGGAGAAAGTTGAACACACATTTTGTAACCTCTTACTTATTTAGATTTAGGTCTATAAAAAAATAGTGATATAAATTACTTTAGGGACTGGGTATGATAAAAGTTTGGGTGGATTTAAAAAAAAAATCCAAGAAAAGTAAGTTAATTAACAAAGTATCTCAAGCGGATCAAAACGATTAAAATGTTTACCATGAAAATCGTTAGATAAATAAACACTTGATAAGCTATCATTGATGATTCTGGTGCTAAAGTAAGTGTCAGTATACAGGCTGTCCCAAATGGCACGCATTATAGATACAATTTAAATAGTATGTTTTTTATTTAGGGACTAGTAAAACAATGTTAACTCAAGAACCCACCTCGGTGGCGTAGTTGGCTAACGCGCTAGTTGTGTTGAGCTCCACTGCTGAGGACGGGGAGATCGAGGTTCGAATCTCGGTCGGGTGAATGGGGGAGTTGGTTCATAACTGGTTTTCCACTCTCCATCCACGCAAATACGGGTTCGCTTCCACTAATTCAACCCTCCCAATTCCTTATCCATTAGAGTAATTAGTACTTAAAGCGTATAACCCGAACGGGTAGTAAGACACGGTGCTAAATAATAATAATAGTAATAATAACTCAAGACGAACGCATCCTTGTGGTTGGCCGGTAGTGCTGTAATAGAAGAGTTAAATCTCAAGGACCCGGAGTGAATACTAACTTCACATAACACCGTTGTAATACTGCTGGAAATGTTTGATGAGACCGAATCTATGGCCGATAAAGCACGCGCAGGACGTCCCCAAAAAAATCTCAACATACACAGGCATATGTACTGCAATCTCGGCACTATTTGATAACAGTGCTTAGAAATACCTGCGCCGTCTGTACACTGAATTTGGGAACTATCAACGCTCAGCACAGCCTCAGCGTATTGAAGTGGAAAACTTACAAACTGCATTCACGGCAGAAACTGAGCGAGGATGATCCAGAGCTACTTCTGTAGCTTTGCGAGTGGGTATTGGCAGAAGTGGATCACAGTCCTCTGTTTGTCTGAAGCATCTTGTTTTTAAAAGAGGTCAATCTTTACGTGTTGGGGGAAATTTAATAGTCAGATAACACGTTATTTGTCATCTGGTAACTCACACATTAGTGTCAAGACAGTAACAGGGTGTTGTGTGGCCTGTGGGGTGACAGATTGATTGTTGGGCCTTTCTTTTTTAATGGAACTGTCACAGGTGAAAGGTATCTGCAGAGGCTCGACACCAGGACGTTTCCGAGCAGCCTGAGAGGATGCTTATGACTTGGTTCCACCAGGATGGCGGAGTAGATTACGCTGCTAATGAGTGAGTACTCCAGAGCACCCTGAGAGGACGCTTATAACGTGGTTCCAGCAGGATGGCGCCCCGGTAGATTACGCTGCTGATGATTGAGTACTCCAGAGCACCCTGAGAGGACGCTCATAACGTGGTTNGAGGACGCTTATAACGTGGTTTCAGCAGGATGGCGGCCCGGTAGATTACGCTGCTGATGATTGAGTACTCCAGAGCACCCTGAGAGGACGCTTATAACGTGGTTTCAGCAGGATGGCGGCCCGGTAGATTACGCTGCTGATGATTGAGTACTCCAGAGCACCCTGAGAGGACGCTTATAACGTGGTTTCAGCAGGATGGCGGCCCGGTAGATTACGCTGCTGATGATTGAGTACTCCAGAGCACCCTGAGAGGACGCTCATAACGTGGTTCCAGCAGGATGGCACCCTGGTAGATTACGCCGCTGACGTGAGCACATACCTGGACTCACACGCACAGTTCCCAGAGCAGTGGATTGGTTCACGTGGGACTGTGGATTGGCCCCCGCGTAAGCCCCATCTCACACCGTTGGAACTTTTACCTGTGTGGTCAATTAAAAGCCCTCGTTTACCGACAGAAGCTCGTGTAACTTCCTAATTTGAAGTTCAGAATCACACAGGAATGTCAGGTGTTTAATCCTGACATCTTGAAACGTGTGTGGAATGATTGGATCATCCATCTAAACCTCTGCACGTGATAGGACGGCAGCGCGTCGAATATATAATGTGAATTGCTGAATATGGTCCGTGACTTTTGGAACAACTTGTATATTTGTTGAAGTAGTTAAGTGGGTATCGATAAATCTGTTGAAATAGCAAGATTGGCGTAAATACATGCTAGTTTTAGTAGTCAAATGGGATTCGAAATATCGACCCATGTCTAATGAAGTAGTCAAATGACTGTAATTACATCTCTATAGTGAAGTAATCAATTGGTGTGTAAATACATATATTATGTTTAAACAGTCCTAAGGTGTCATTAATTCTCTGTTGAAGTAGTAAAAAGTTAATTTAGTGCTTTAGGATAAATCAATATTTATATACGATTTTTATAAGATGGAATATTTTTAGGAATAAGAAAATATTTTTTTTTTTGCTGTACATAATTGTATAATTGGTCTTGTAAATGCTCAAAATAAAATTAAACACATATATATAGACTTATTACTATTAATATTGACAAAACTAATACTAATATGTGTTAAAATTATATGACAAAGTGAGATAAAATGATAAACTTGTTTAATAAAAATATAAATAATCTCTAAATTGTATTTAGTGAAATGTTCATCCATACGGAAGTATCAAGCTACGCCCCACATATTTAACTAATTGGGATCTATATTCAGTTATCTACTTCATAGAGAACCATTTTAAATGCCTCTGGCAGATTCAACCGTGGACAACCGAGACTTGTATGAGTAAGTCAGGTTTTCCGTGTGGTTATAACGATAGTAATAGTAAGAAATAAGTAACAAAACAAGAGCGAAACAATCCTAGCCAATAGGATTCTGCATGCGCTGTACTGGAGTATAGGGTTGAGAAGTGAGAGCTTTGCGGGATTGCAAATTACTCACGTTTCTCTCCGAGATTCTGCCCGAGGGTGACCGGGGTGTATGAGACTCTGTGAGCCATGATTTACTATTCAGTAGAAGAACGAAAAGGTTCGTAGGAGAAACCACGGCGGGGGTTCCTGAACTTGATAATAAACCAAGCTAGAGTGAAACAAAAATGTATTCATATTTATTTATTTTTTGCTAACCTTTCCAAACACGAGGGTTTATTAGTGAATTAGTATAATATACAGGAATGGTGATTTTATATTGAGGAATTGTCACGGAAATAGGATGGTCCAGAGACAGTCCAATTTTCATAAGTAGGCCTTTATTGAGAATTTAAAAAACTTTTTTTTTCAGTAAATAGTGATAATATTTTATTATATTATCAGCATGGTCGGATTATGATGACCTAAATATTAAAAAAATAATCTATAAAATTAACCTAAAAATACTAAAAAATGACTTTAATTTTACAAAAAAAAGTAGCTTAAATTATTATTATTATTATTATTATTATTATTATTATTATTATTATTATTATTATTATTAGCACCGCGTCTTACTACCCGTGAGATGAAATGGAGGACCTACAGTTTAACGTGAGATCCGAACCACGGTGGAGGCCTGGCATTCCCCACATTCACAAGATGTAAGTACTTTAAAGTATGAACATAAACACGACCATCAAATCAAATCATTTACACAATTTACTTTTAACAACTAAACCTTTGAAATCTGCTGAATACAATATTGATTTACAAATATCTGCATGAGAAGTAATAGCTGCCCCTTCCCAACGCAACCCTTTCAAGCCTAGTTGCAGTCTCACCAGGAATGTGGGTTTTACAACCAGACAACAAGAGGACACAAAGTTCATTTACATTATTTTCTCATTCCGACAAATATTTGTTGGAAACATTTATGTTTGAGTATTTATACACTTATTAAAATAGTAGGTCTATTTCAAAATATTAATGATAGTTATGAATGCCTTGAAAACACTCGAAATGCCTAAAAAATTACTCAAAAATCACACAAGCAAGTTAGAATATGAACTAAAACTCTAAAATGGCAAAAATTGACTCAAAAATGACCTATAAAATATACATTTCTACAACTAGGGTATCATGAATAGAGTTTGTGTACCTATGAGCGTTGGTTGTAATGTACCAAAAAATAGATGACATGTAATCAAAATCAGAGCCCTGATTATATTAGTCAATATGCATCACTTGCTTTTAAGTATTGGGTGGAAGCAAACCCATTTACACTTTGATTAAAATAATTAAAATAAATTTGCAGCAAATGAATAGTACGAATGATATGATAAATTTATTAATCCTATATGTAATGTAACAAAAATTCACTTAATCATTTATGCAATGCTTCAAAAAGTGGATTTAAAATTTACTGTTTCTTTTTGGTACAAAGAGTGTTCAATTTGAACAGACTATTGGGTGGGGTAGCATGCCCCTTCCCTAATAATGATGCACATGTTACTTTGTAGGCAATGATAACGTCTAGCAAAAGTGACAGCCGAAGATCACATGTCCTGATGTGTTGTAATGTACCAAAAAATAGATGACATGTAATCAAAATCAGGGCCCTGATTATATTAGTCACTATGCATCACTTGCTTTTAAGTATTGGGTGGAAGCAAACCCATTTACACTTTGATTAAAATAATTAAAATAAATTTGAAGCAAATGAATAGTACGAATGATATGATAAATTTATTAATCCTATATGTCATGTAACAAAAATTCACTTAATCATTTGTGCAATGCTCCAAAAAGTGGATTTAAAATTTACTGTTTCTTTTTGGTACAAAGAGTGTTCAATTTGAACAGCCTATTGGGTGGGGTAGCATGCCCCTCCCCTAATAATGATGCACATGTTACTTTGTAGGCAATGATAACGTCTAGCAAAAGTGACAGCCGAAGATCACATGTCCTGATGTATGAATACGTTAAACTAGATATAATTACTTTCATAGCTGTCAAATCATTCCCTTCATATCAAAATTAAACAGTATAGTGATAACCATAGTCCGGATTTGGATGACATGTCATTTTTTTATTGGTTAATCACATAAAATATTCATCAGTGTATATAAACTCTGTTTATGATAGCCTGGTTGTAGAAATATAAGTTTTATAGGTATTTTTGGTAATTTTTTGTTGTCATTTTAGAAATGCAGGTAACACTCTACCGGTTTGCGTCGTTTTAAAGTCATTTTTAGGCATTCTTAGGAACTTTAGAGTATTTTTAGGCATTATAAGTCATTTTAAATCATACGTGTTTGATAGGTCCATACATATACTTATAAATATTTTAAAAATTCATAATTCTTTAAATACACACAGTGATTAAAATGAAAAGAGAATGTAATTAATGAACTTTGCATCCTCTCTGCCTGTCTGGTTGTAAAATACTGATACTGCATCTAGGCTTCAGAGGATTGCGCTCTGAAGCAGATATATTTGTAAGTCAAAGTTATATTTAGCGGAATGCAAGATTGTATTCGTTAAAGGGGTTTTAATTGCCAATGTATATTTTAGTTAACATTTGTAAAGCACGTGTTTGATTTGGTCGTGTGCATTTGGTATATTTTGTTCATCCTTTTAGGTAATTTTTTTAAAATTTGAAGTCATGTTTTAGAAATTTTTTTGATTATTTTATAGGTACATTTTTTTAATGATTTTTAAGTAGATAATCAAAATCCGAGCCCTTGTGATAACTGACACGTGTAACGCCTTTGTTGTAAGCCGGATAAGAAATGAACGCCGACTTCCCCGTCACAGAGAAGAATGGGATTCTGACACCTCAGCGAACTAAGCTACCGATGCGTGTGATTCATTTAACAAGGGACGTCTTTAAACATTGATTGGCTCTACAAACTGTTAGTTAGTGCCATGCCATTGCTCAATTCATGGATATATTTTACAAGGGCACCCGCAGGATTTTTCTCCTGAGGGAGAAGAGGTTGAAGGGGGGTATTCCTAATTTATTAAATTGAAGCCTCAAAATACGCTTTTAAAGGCTATCCTTGTCTCCTGGAAACTAGATACAAAATAAGCAAAAATGTTTTAAATGTATCCAAATTCGTTGGTGGACCCCTTGACGGTTTGAATAGCAAATGGTGTTAGAATTCCTAGCGCATGCGCCAAACTATCAACCCTAAAGCTAGCAGGTGGCCGGCGCTAGTAATTAGTTATATTCTGTAGCTTTCTGTTTAAGCACTAATTAAAGAACTGTTTGGCGGGATTAGCCTACTTCTAGTATTTAAACAACTTCAGGATCTCTTGCAAAAGGGGGGGGGGGAGATTGCCCACCCTAGCCTCCCTCTGCTGGTGCCCCTGGCATTTAAAAGCAGATATCGTACCGATAGCTAATCAACACGCACTTAGGCATAAAACTTCTTAAATGCTGATAAATATTCTATTCTCATTGATAATCAAACCCTCCTATCTGTAGAGAATGAACAGTTTTTGTTTGTAAAAGATAGGTCATTTAAAACTTTTTTTTTAGCATCACGTCTTACTACCCATTCGAGTTATACGCTTATATACTTTACACTAATAGTTTCAAGGATTAGGACGGTTATATTTATAAAAAGTGTAGCTGCATTTT
>CABFOW010008233.1:0-19096 GCA_902141385.1 Timema californicum | reverse complement strand
CACCCCCCTCAATCAATTAAGGCCCCCATTGTTCGAGTTAATTGGCTCTTTGTGTCACAGAATGACCCTTTCCTTCCTACTCATGTTGTTCCAATATTTATGTGCACCGGCTGACAGGTAAACTTTATTCCACAATTCAAGTGCACCCAAGTTAGTTTAATTTAGGTTATGTTAAGGGTTATGAGTTGAATGGGATTACAGGTTGTTCCGAAATTCATGTGCACCGGTTGACAGGTAAACTTTATTCCACAATTCGAGTGCGCCCTAAGTGAATGCCTGCTGAAAGGTATAACTTATTCTGCAATTTGAGTGCGCTTGGTTGTATGAACGTCTTATAGAGCGTTTAGTTAAATCGATGATTAACACCCTTAGGCCTGAATAAGAAGGTTGACTAAACACTTAGTTAACCGGGGATTTCTTGATTGGCCTACGTCGTGAGAGCTAATATGAGACTCCTATAAATTGCTCTTTCCCTCACTAACTCTCCTTAATCAATGTTTAGTGGCGTACAAAGAAAAGAGATGGACGACGCCAGTAGCGATGGAAACAGGGGATTATCACCACGACGCTAAGCCCCTGTCCACCTCACTTCTCTGCCCCCATTTAACAAAGTTCTCAGACTTGTCCCTATTTACGAACGAAATACATAGTGGACAGAACTGTGAGCGTTTAGTGGATTCCTTGAAATACTGGAGTGGTTTTTTCAAAGTAGTCGACGTTAAAAGTTTTTTTATAACGTGTAAATATGTCTAGGGGATTATCTTACAGTTTGTAATTTACTATATAGATATAGTATTGTAATATCGAAAAAAATCACCTTTAGATAATGATTGATTTTAACGTTTCATGCGTGTCCAAATAAAAAAAAGTGTGTTATACAATTATGTGTGTCTGTCTTAATTTGGGGTTATAGTATAAACGATTGAATGGATTTAGTTCGCACTTGATATTAGTTGTTATATGGTTATGCCTTGAAGCGAAACTGTGATTTTGATTCTAGCTAATCCTAGTTAATCCTAAAATATTTAACTTATTTCGGCCTAGTCAAATGACTAAAGTAACTATCACAATTTGCCATCCAAGCAGTGCAGATTGTAGCCATGTATACAGTAGTTTGTAGTTACACAGCAGAGCAAAATTACAAAAATTGAATATACATTTTTATTTTAACTTTCAATATTTTATTTTCTAAGACAATTATATTTTTACGAAGTGAAGACGAAGTTTTTAAGCTTCACACTTCCCTAGAGCATAGTAAAGAATTGCTCCTCTTTCCAAACAAGGTAAATCTAGCATGTTCCTCGTGTACCAAGTAAGAGTTTCTCAGTAACAGCCCATCTTCTCTTCCCAGATGTGCGGTCGATCCACCAGTTTTCCCAACTAAGAATTTCAAAGCCTTCCCCTTCTTCCCTCCTCCCCTTACATTTTGTGTGTTCGCTCCACCACTGTCCACTCTACTTTACTTCAATCAGAGTGCATTGGTTGTGAAAGGTACATTGTGGGCGATGAAGAGACAGGGAATACAGAACCAAGAACAAAGGCAGCTTTTGGAAATTCCTTAATCAAACGTAAGCCTACAAAACTTGCTGACAAACAAATCACCTCATATTGTTGGCAAGTATTTGGTATTTATTCGCAAAGTCAACTCCAGATGGTTAACAAACATTTGGTATTTCTTTCTAAAGACAGCCACAGATAGATAGCGAACAATCGATATTTCTATCGAATGCATCAGAGATTGTTAACAATCATTTAGTACCCTTACCAAAGTAATCATAGATTGCTATCCAGTAATAATTGGTACTTCTTCCCAAAGTCAATGCCGGATCTTTAACGAACATTTGGCACTTCTTTCTAAAGTTAATCACAGATTGTTAACAAACGTTTGAGATAGATTTCAAAAAGACACCAGAGATTGCTGGCAAGCATTTGATATTCTATCCAAAGACACCACAGGTTGCTAACGAGTATTTGGTACCTCTTCCCAAAGACTACCACATATTTTTAACAAGCATTTGATACTTTTCCAAAATAAATCCAAGATTGATAGCGAGTATTTGGTAATACTTTTTACAAATGCACCACAGATTTATAGTGAGAATTTTGTAGCTTTTCCAAAGACATAACAGATTGCTAGTGATAATTTGGTATTTCTTCATAAAGTCAACCATAGATTGTTAATGATAATTTGGTACTATTTCCAAACAAAGCCAAAGAATACCAGCGAAAATTTTGTATTTCTTTCAAAAGACAGTCACATGTAGTTAACGGATATTTGTTCATTTTTCCAAAGGGACAACAAATGGATAATTAATATTTGGTACTTATTCCCAAACACAACTAAAGAGTATTTGATATTTATTTCCAAATACAACGACAGAATGTTAATGAATATTGGGTCTTTCCTAAACACACCCCATATTATTAGCAAGAGAGTGGACTTAATCCCAAAGACAAACAGATTACTAACGGACATTTAATACTTCTTGAACACAATAAAAGATTGTTAGAAAATTTTGGTATTTTTAAGGTGTCAGGTTCTAAATATGCTGGTTTGATGGGGAGGTCAAGCTCACTGCAGGTTTCCCATCTGGTCTCCACGTTAATGTGGGTGGACTTCCCCTTAAACTCATTCCTCTTTCCTACCTTCTAAGATATTCCGCTACTAAGTTTATCACCCCTCTGTACACTCAAAGTCGTCAGAGGGGTTTACCGATGACAGCGTTTAGGGATTTGAACTTCAGCTGGGTGTACTGAGGTGTTTTTACCTACATTTTTTTTATCTCCCTCTCCCTTTTTCCACGCAAATGCAGGTAAATTTTATTTTGAGTTATACTTTTCTCATTCATACCCCATTAATGTAAATATGACACGCTTTCATGGCTGCATGGTCTAAGGCGTTACTCTTGCCATGATGGGAAGATCGTGGTTTGATTCCTGTTGGATGTACGGAGGGTGGTATAGCCTAAATGGTTTTCCATTCTCTTTCTATACAAATGTGAGTACACTTTCTCTGAATTAAGCTTTTCTCGTCCCTAACCTATTAGCGTAACTAGCACATGGGCGTATAACCCGAATGGGTGGTAAGACGTGGTGCTAAAAAGTTTAAATATGAGGACATACCGAACATTTAGGAAGATAAAGTATTAGAGGTAAAAATAAAAGAATAATAGATAAAAAAAATAGTCTGGCATAGTAGAAAAACGTAAAAAGATAATTTCCGAAAGTAATATGATTAGATGCGAGGATATTCCCAACACGTCTATTCATATGTGACCTGTGCGAACACATGTTCTCCTCCCATATGACACTATGAGCATCTTTTGTGTCCCGGAGGTGCGCAGAATAGAAATTACATCATTCACACTTCCTTTCTTTTTTTTAACTCCCCTATCTCGCGATTGTTTCCGACCAACTTTATGGCAGTCAAACACGGAATTACCTTGTGGAAGATGTTAAAAAAGAAAGGATGATGGTGGTTAGTAAGAATATACGATGATGAAACTAGGGATAAAGGGCTCTATTCTGAGTCTCAAGGGATAAAGAAATAAAAGGTGACTTGGGTACTTGAATGTAAAAAACTACAATTTAACGCCTCAGTTCAGGTTTAAACTTTTATATGCATAGTGTATACGAATTTGTTCGCTCTCTCTTTGTTGAATGAGTCCTTGTAAAAATAAGCTCGTAAGGGCCCATGCGGACTTAAAGCCAAGATCGTCTGGTCTTGTTTGCCGATGATGTTGGAGGCTTGTGGTTTTAATCCTAGAAGTTTATATTGAGGAGGGATTTACCTAAATGATTTTCCATTCAAACGCGTATATACCTCTTACAACTGGCCTCGTGTTCAAGTGATCATAGCCTTTGACTGCTGACCTAGAGGCTCCGGGTTATATTCCCGGTTGATTGGAAGATTTTTCCCGAAAGGGGGAATAATTCCCATGGTCACCAGGATTTAGTTATTTAGTATTAGGTTAAGTTTAAGGTATTCATTTTCTCTACCCCGTCATATTCACCATCATCCTCGCCTCATCTCATCGGGACATGAAAAGAGCCTCCGTGAAAAAGTATGTATGATTAGTATATTCGGACGTCCCCTAAGCACCGGTATATTAGTACTGGCTAATCTTTACGCAAACTGAGACATTATTTATTACACTTCTTCTACATTTTTACCTTCCTCGTCCCTACACCGATAATGTTTATTTGTTCCACGTATTACTATCCACTCGGGCTGTACTCGTATTTGTGTAGTTAGCTGTAGGTAATTAAGTGTTGATATCCCGGACGAGAAGTAAGACGCGAGGCAAAATAAAAAATACACACAACAAAACAAGCCGAAAATTTAGCTCAATGAACTTTGTCTTGTGTTTAGTTTTCGTAATAGTTACACCACCAAAGGGTTGTATACCCCATTTTTTTTCAGGGGAAGGTAATAAAAGGCACAACATGCACTATGAACATATATATTCTTTTATACCAACAACAGAGTTCCTACATGCATAGTAAGTGTTAAAAACTGTCCCCATTTGCTTAAATACAAGCTGAATTGAATCAAAATATGTTGATAACACATCGTGCGAGCATCTACGGTTGTACAAGCAGCGTGAAGTTTCGCTACGACATCACAATATCATACGCGAGGTCCTTTAATTGTGTATGGCTGTAACAACGTTTTGTTAAACACATGTAACCCCATTTGACCATTTGATGATAATACTTATCTGGAAAACCGAACATTAACATCAATGTGTTGCATTTTCAATTTGTTTTGTTACAATATATTGAGTATTGAAGAGGAATCAAAGGAATTTGTACATATATCGTATATTATGTTTATATAATTTGACATCTTTTTGCTATAAATTGAAGTTGAAGTTAAATTGGAATCTATTCAAACCGTAGTTGTGCAGTATCTCATGATTTAAAAACATTGCAATGCTTGAGAATAACATTATTTCAAACATTTTTATAATTCTAAAATAAAAAAGACATACAGAGGATATAAAATTACCTTCACTGTTTTGATCATAGCAGTGGAATAAATTTGATATTGCTCTATAACCACATTTAAAGATGACTTCTTATAATTACTATTTCCATCTTTATTTACCGTCGGAAACTAGTTGGGCGCTGTCAATAGGTATTTTTACTAGTTTTTATACATATACTTTGAAGTGATAGTGTTGATCAAAGAGTAAAGCCACACTTGTTTGCTGACTGCAACTATTATTTTTTTAAAGTGAACTCTCAACTCAAACCAATTTTCAATAGATTGGATTTCCAGTGACTGGAGAGGATCAGATTATTTGGAAGGAAGTTAATGACATATATATATATGGGCATCAATCAGAAAAGAGGAAGGATACACGTTTTATCATGAGTTCTTCCTTCCTTCGTAGGAGGAAGCTTGCATGTAATTGCGTGGATTTCCGAGTATTTTGTGTGTGCACGTGCAGTTATGATCTAGGGGTGGCTCACGGTAGCTCTTTTGTTTTTGAGTTGCGTTTCAACAAGTCAATATATATTTCCATCAACACAAAAGTTCACGCATTTGAAACAAAAAAAAAGTTTAGATTTTTCTATCGGCTCTCCCCCCTCCCCCTTCTATTTTCCCTCACCCCAAAAATTATCAAATAAATTTCTCAAATTGATATCGTCGAAACTAGTATTCCTCACACTATTACCGTAAAATTGATTATTCTTGCCATAGAAAAATAACATCCCTAGTTTATTTTTATACCTACATTTCCATATAAAACATACAAACAACAGAAAGGTTTTTTTCACTGTGTAAATACATGGTAAACAATCTAATAATAATAATTTTTAAGGCATGCAAATCATCACACAAATGTTGTGCTATGAGAAAGTATTTTCTACAAAACCGGTTCGCAGCTTAGAAAGAACACCATGGTGGCCACATGGTCTAACGTGTTATTCTCGCAGTAGACTAAACTGCCGATGACGGGGAGAGCGAGGTTTGAATCTCAGTCGGATGTACTGAGGGTAGTCTTTCCAAAATGGTTTTACACTCTCCCTCCACGCCAATTTGGTTACAACTATAAATATAACCTTCCTCATTACAAAAATCATTATCGTGGCTAGGACAGCGGTACTAAAAAAAATTGCCCAACCACAACTGACAATATATCAATGAAAACTATTCAACAACTTTTGAGATTAAGAAAATTAAACAGAACATATTCACGGTAAAAGCATTTGATTTATTTTGGTGAAAAGGTTTTTTGATAACAAAAAGCTGTAAACATGTAACGGCGCTCTGGTTAACACTAGATACACTGATTACGTAAACATGGTACATAGACACAAAAGGAGAGCACTTGAAAGAAGTAGATAAAAATGCATGTTGTTAAATAAGTTTAATGTAACAAAGGCTGAGTAAATACAAAGACTAACATCATAACACAATCCAATATTTTATTAAACGGTCCATAGAGTTGACCTAGATAGTTAACAAGACAGGTAGTTGAATAATTAATACTCTCTAAGATAGAATATTGGCCGTGAAGCGCCAATGATTTTGCACGACAGGTTAATTCTATGCTTAACTCGTGTTACATCAGTACTCCTCTTAATAGGTATTGCTGTACTAGCAGGAGATAATAATTAGGGATGAAAATTTTCCGCCTCCCTTTGTAGCGGGAGGTCAAGACATCCTATATAATAAGGTAGTGGCGGGTAATTTGTAGAGACAAAATACGAGCCACGAGCCGCACACGAGCAGGAGCCTAACGTAACCTGCTCAAAACCTAGCAAGAACAATCCTATGATAAGAGATGAAGACTATTCGCACCTGTGAAGCCAGCTAGAGCCTAAAAGGCTAGGTTACAAATATACCTAACAGTTGTATGTCAGCTCCGGTCATAAATGGACAGGCCTAAAATATTTAGGGAACGTTCCAATTCAGGGTTTTAGGCCTAGACTTGACATAGGCTGATGCACAACCAACTGGTCTAAGCCAGAAGCGTTAAACGAATGAACATGCAGGGCTTGCAATAAATAAAGAGGTCATCATACTCCACAAACGGCAATTGGACATGAAAGTTAGTTTGATTCGGGCCCCACCAGAGAGGCAGAAAAAACCCACAATTTGAGTAACATTAGTTAAATGAAATACAAAACGCGAGCCATGCCAGATGGGCAGAAATGACCCACAGGTTGAGTACCGCAAACTGGTGAACAATACAAGTTTAAATAACTTACAAAACGCCTGAAATGCAAACCTAAACCTAACTATTTATAGCCATCAGGCCTGGAGCAACCTAAAACGCCCCTTTCTCGACTGAAGGCCTTGCTGACTATAACATGGTCACGCAGGTTAAGGAGCGGGAGTNAAACGCCTGAAATGCAAACCTAAACCTAACTATTTATAGCCATCAGGCCTGGAGCAACCTAAAACGCCCCTTTCTCGACTGAAGGCCTTGCTGACTATAACATGGTCACGCAGGTTAAGGAGCGGGAGTCATCTCTATTCGAACCACTGGTCTTAAAGACCAAGCAGAAAACATATGAAGTGTAAAATCACTGCACGGTATGTAAACCATGTCATTAAAAGGCTAACTTAAATAACATTTAAAACAAGACGAGAGTGGTTAATACTCCCAACAGGCACAAAAATATCCCTAAAACTATTTTCCGGCCACTAAGCCGCCTACTCGGTACAAAATTTAAACGCTGAAAAGTTACGGCTTGCTACTTCCATCTGTATGGTCTGTCCGTCAGCAGCATCGTCACGACCAGATGTTTTGTAGTGTAAACTGGAAGAAATGACGTTGTACGTGTTGACTATTGACGTATTATTGTGTGTGGTTCCCAGCGAACCGTCGAGGTGTATAGTGGCTGAACGTGATTAATCATGGTAAGGAAAGAAGGGGGGGAGACATTTCTCTACGACGGAAAAATCATGTGAGCCCCCTGCCACACCAAACTATGGTCAGGACGCCCACCCCGAACTCCAGTCAGTTGTTTTGATCGCTCAGATGAATCAAGTGCTGTATTAGCAGAACTGCATGAGTGGGTAACATTTTTGATGGTGCCGTTCTTGTTCAACGATGTTTCCGAGGCGTGATATGTAACACATGGAGATATACATTAATAATAATAATAATATTTAGCACCGCGTCTTACTACCCGTTCGGGTTATACGCTTTAAGTACTATTTACTCTAATGGATTAGGTATTGGGAAGGTTGAATTAGAGGAAGTGAACCCGCAATTGCGTGGAGGAAAAATGGAAAACCATTTAGGAAAAACCACCCCCCAGTTCACCCGACCCGAGATTCGAACCTGGATCTCCCCGTCCTCAGCAGTCTTGCTTAACACGACAAGCGCGTTAGCCAACTACGCCACCGAGGCGGGTTATATATACATTAATAGATCTATATATGTTATTAGTGTACAATATATATTCTTGAGCAATGATTATGTGCAGCGGATTTAGGCCATACGGGACTTAACTGGTTAGCCCGTTACAAACATACGGGTCTTAGCTTGATATTCTTTCCATCCCACCTTAAGAAATATTGAAAATGATACATTAGAGCTAAAAGGGATCCATAACATATTAAATTAGATAATTAAGGTGCGGCAGAAGGGAGCGCGAATATTTTTACAGTTTTTATAGCATTACATTTGTTTTACTAAAATAAATCAAATATCTCTCCAGTAGCAATGTAGAGTTTAGTTTTATGCACATGCTAATATCAACAGATCTTGAACATCTGTCAAGGACGTCGTGGAATTTTGTCAACACTTTTTAAATAAAGAGAAAATGTTTTTACAAAATTTCAGGACACCCTTGACAGATGTTTAAGATCTGTTGATATTAGCATGTGCAGAAAGCTAAACTCTTTGTTGCTACTGGAGAAATATTTGATTTATTTTTGACCAAAAATTGTCAATTCTATAAAAACTGTAAAAATACTTGTGCTCCCTTCGGCCGCACCTTAAGGCGATTAGCCCTTTTTATTTGGCGTGGAAATGCAGAGCCACGGGAATAAAAGGCTTATCTTGAAGAATTGTTATTGTTTTGCAATTTTCTTTCCGGAAATGTTTTGTTCAAGTATAGAAGCATGTTGATTAAGCTATACTTTTTATATACACACCTTATCTATAGTTTTAACAGTGATCAAATATAGATAAAATTGACATTTTTCAATAGATAACTGCCGGCTTTATAACAAAAAATAAGAAAATTTAACAACTAATAAACATCGATACATTATCTTAGAATTTGTGTTGAAAATATTAAGATAAAAATTTCACTCGTTCTCGATAAAACTGATATTTACAAACGTATGATTTTTCCTCAAGACCTGTCTGGTAGCTAGCGCCATCTACGGTTTCCGTTATCCGTCTCTTCTTGTTGGCGCGGAAGGATACTTTGATCAGTTGTGAAGCCACGCCACGCCTTTGACCCTTTCGCCCATTATCCCACAAAATAGGTTTTAGACTTGCACTCGAAGGGCCAAGGGCCATAAACAGTTTATTTTGTTTCAGCTAAGACCCCTCATGTGAAAAATTCGATTAAAAACGCTTAAGTAGAACCAGTGTGTACAATTTATTGTTGACTCATCTAATAGTTGTCGTCAAATCAATATGTAATTCTTTTTGTTTGCACTATATTAAAACCCATATTAGTTTTAGTATATTTGTGAGTGACGTTTGGTGACGTGAAGGGGATGATGTTTGTTCCTTGTTACAGCTACATCTACCAGGCGCCGGCTCTCAAGGGCATCGCGGCGCCCGTATTTCAACTGCAGCTTCCCCGTCTCAAGATCCTGTAAGTCATTCGGTTTTCGAACGCTATCAAGACTTGCATCTTAATTTTTAACTTGATAAATAGTTTAACGAATCTTTACATCCATACTATGGGTGAAAAAAGGTTTATAAAATATACATTTATATTGGAGATGAGATACACATATCCTAGATACCTGGAAACCCTTGAATCCTATGGTATTCGAAAGATTGAGATTCATAAAAATCTCAAAAAATCATCTCGGAAAAAATTATGAAGACCTTGACTTCAAATATAAATTTTAAGCAATTGCGTAGTTGAAAGTATAAAAGAATCACAAAAAATGACCAAATTATATTATTAATTTTTTTTGTAGCACTGCGTCTTAATTCCCATTCGGGCTATTCGCTTATTTACTAACTAATCCAATGCTTTAAGTATTAGGAGGTTATATTTAGAAGAAGTATACTTGCATTTGCGCGGAGGGAGATTGGAAAGAAATTTTGAAAAACTCAGTTAAACCAACCGAGATTCAATCCTCGATCTACCCATCATCGGCAGTCTAGCCTACTGAAAGAGTAGGGCGTTAAGCCATAGAGCCACCGAAGTGGGTATTAATATAATTAGTTTACATAAAAAATATTTTATTTTCTGTTTATGACGTAGTCAACAAAATCAACAAAATATAATTTGTCATTGGCCTTAAACTATTTATTTGGCTACATTTTAAATATTTGACTTAATTTTTTTTTTAATATAATTTTAATAATTTGAGGATTCGAATTTGGATCCTAGATTCGAAAGAAAATTCAAGATTCGGATTTGGGATGAATAGGATTTGACCCATCTCTAATATACGGAGTGTTAGGAAATTCAACGCCCAAACTGCACATATAATTTTTTGGACAATAAATCATACAAAATGTGTATACACCTACATCCAGAAAACTATGCTACTACCATTAAATTGTGTTCAAAATGTTGGCGTACAGTGCCAGGAGAGCAAAGCTGTGCAAGCATACGTGTACAACAGGTTGCGTAGAAAGAAGTTGCGTGGCACCGCACATGTAATAGTGACAAGCACTTTCTGTGACGTAGGACCGTTAATGATAACCCTCAGAGACTATTGCAATATCTAGATAGACTGGTGTGTTGTTTACTATATTAATTGTGGTATCTTCTGCTGACTTGCTCCAAGATGTCGAGATGTGCAGTGCCTAACTCCTATGAAACCTGTTGTACACGCATGATAGCACATCTTCGATCTCCCGGCGTTGTACACCGAAACTTTGAACACAATTTAATGGCATTAGCATAGTTTGCTAGATGTTATTGTAGGTTTTTTTTTACTACTATTGGTTAAAACAAACTATATGTGTAGTCTGGGCGTTGAGTTTCCAAACACCCTGTATATATCGCATTAAGTCCTATTTCTAAGCACTGTTTGACGGAGGTAATGATGTATCCAAAATATCACAATTAACAACCAATTCAATTGTTCACAATGGGTGTACCACGAAACTATTGAATTTATGTTATTGATGATAAAATAATAATTTAAAGTAGTTTAATTCAATATTAATTTTTTTTAAATAAATAAGTGAAAGATATATGAAAGCTTATACAGAGAATTTAATGGCTGACTATAAAAGCATAGTAATCAATTAGACTCTTGTCGTTTCTCACACACACAAAAAAATCAATTTTTGGCCGAATATAGGACATACACATGCATGTCCTTGTTCAACTGAGATAAATCTCCTCCGTCCGTGTTCCTCATTTCCCAAGTCTCCGATTGTTTTGCAAACTTGCAAATTCAGTGAGCCGTAGGATCTTACACAAATGAGTATGTGCCACAAGCAAAACAAGTGATCTAAACTAAAGGCTAGCTATGAGATGCTTAAACGTAAGTTATTCAACATTTAAACTACGGGGATATCTGTACAACTACTCAAACTTGGTGATTTTGCGAGTTCAAAGCTTAACCATCGTGTTGTGCTGGAGTTCTGTCCTCTAAGACCCTCATGTTTTGTTTTACCATGGAGCTTTAAGAGTCAAAGAGAAACTAAAAGGAGTAGAATGGGACATATTCGGTCATACAGTGAGAATTACGGTCATTCTATTGCGATAGATTCAGGGCTCGCCATGAAACTACAGGCGTGAACGTATTTTTAAAAGCAAAATAAAGTTAGGACTATCTTAGACACGTCTTAAGGACAGTAAAGGGGTTAAAGTATTTTGTGTTTGATCCCTTTAAAAGAAAAATAAGGAATTACAATTTTAAATAATAATAATATTTAGCACCGCGTCTTACTACCCGTGCGGGTTATACGCTTTAAGTACTAATTACTCTAATGGATTAGGAATGGGTAAGATTGAATTAGAGGAAGTGAACCCGCATTCGCATGGAGGGAGAGTGGAAAACCATTTAGTAAAAACCACTCCCAGCTCACCCGACCGAGATTCGAACCTCAATCTCCCCGTCCTCAGAAGTCGAGCTCAACACGACAAGCGCGTTAGACAACTACGCCACCGAGGCAGGTTACAATTTAACAACTTTTCTTATTTATTTATTTTATTTAATCTCTTTGCCTATTTTTAATATCTTCTCATCCGATCGAGTTATTCTCATATTTACATTTAAAAAGTAAGAATGAAAAAGGTATAATTTTAAAGGAAGTATACCCGAATTTACATTGATGTAAATCACAGAAACCTATTTACAGAAAAAATACTTTAATACACCCGATTAGGATTCGAACTCCAATCTCCATGTTCCCGAAAAACCAGACCAGGCATGACTGACGCTTTTGTTCAAGCTATCCACTTATAATGCGGGCTTTACCACTGATATCGTTGTCCTAACGGGCACCCTACACGATCAATAATATTGATCAATGGTGTCAATATTAATGACAATATCGGTCAGTATAAATGAAACTACACGATCAATATTGTTGCCAATATTTTAAGCTCAGTTTTATGCATAACATTGTCTCAATAAGACCTCCATGTAAGATGGACAGATACACAAAAGCGTGTTTAGCTTTAATAATGTTCATAGGCACGAATCAAACGGTTAGACGAAAGCGTTGGGTAAAAGAATGGTTCAGGAAACTAGAAATAAACTAGCACATTAATTTGTTACGTGAAATACAACTAACAGTAGCAAATGATATTAGTAATTATTTTCGTAAGATAAATAATATTTTCCAAACGTTACTTCAATTGGAAAAGTCTTACTTGACCAGGGAAAAAAAACATGAATATGTGGAACTGCATACTGCATATCTACCAAAGAAAAATTAACAGTAACACTGCGACACCTTGCTACAGGCAAGAATTTTGAGGACCTAAAATTTTCAGTGATAATATCACTCGTTTCAATCAATACAGCAGTCATCGAGACATGTGAAGTCTGTTATTCTGGAAAACATACATATTGATCAATGAAGTTTTGAAGCGGCTCAAGTTCATTTGCAGTTTAAGATTCATTGACATGATCTTCCAAGTCACTTGATACAGGAACTTCATCTGCATACGACTGGAGATATGCATTCTCCATCGTGTGCTTTAGTAAACTAAAATACTGTTAGAAATATTGATGAGCACACTTACACAATCAATATTATTGTCAATAACCAACCATCCTACTATATTGACAATCAGATTTCAAAAAATCTAGATTTTTGTCAATCTCAATATCCAACCTACACGGTAGTATTGTCGATATTTTTACATATTGTCAATATTATTGGCACTGTAGGGTACCCATTAGTCCCAGATTTTGACATTCTTACTGCCAAAAGAATCAAAAGTTTTTATCTCAACAGCATACCATTTCAAATACAAATTTAAAATGTTACGATTCTATTGTATTTATCACTAACAAAACAATTTAATTTGAGTTTGAAAAGTTCAAAAATCCTTACTGAAACTTACATCACTGAAATCAACATCATTTTGTTATTTGGGAAACAAAAGGTTTCAACAAAAGGGTTATCAAATATACTACTATTCGTACAAAAATAATAACACCATTTGCTTGCATATTTTATGTTCTTTTTACTCTTCACTTCTTTTGTGTTATCTTGCAAAGTTATGTATAATAAAAGAATGTCATGTAAATATTTCATACCCTCGTTATATAATGCGTGTATCAAACAAATAACTTACACAGTCTTTCATAAAAAAAAGAATATATTATTCCCAGTTCCACAGTCCTGAGAATAGTTATATGCAAAATATTAAAATGAAATCTGAGTCAAATTTTATTGCAAGACAAAACAAATGTTGCTTGTATAATTACAGATAAATGAATTTTAAAACTAATTTTTGAAAGTAAAATATCAAAGGCATACCATATTAAATGTTTTAAAGGAACGCAACATTTTATCCTCGTTAGTGTGCACTTAGACTAAATATTAGCCTCATTTACTTTTGGTTTGCTTTTCATGTCGATCCTAGGATTCGATTATTTGCCGGGTGTACTGAAATTATTTTCTTAAATAGGTTACCATGCTTCTTAAATTCGAACGTGTGTACACTTTATTAAATTCTACCTTCCTCATTCCTACCCCATTAGTGTAAGTATGTGGAGATCACAGATGTGTAATAAGACATGGTGCTTATAAATGTATAATAAAATGTGAATGTGAGGAATGCCAGGCCTCCACCGTGGTTCGGATTCCACCTTTAAACTGTAGGTCCTTCATTTCATCTCACAATTCACCCTACCATTACACATTAGTGTAAGTGCGTATAACCCGAACGGGTAGTAAGACGCGGTGCTAATAATAATAATATAATAAAATAGGGTAAATACTACCGCGAAGAACCTTAATAACTTAGTTCACGACCGATTAACCGAACTACTAGTTCCAAGAGTGCGCTTGAAGGGGAAAGTGTATCCAAGTATGTTTTCCCTCATTCTGCCTTTAACGACAGTGAAATTAGGATAAGCTTAGGTCTAGTAGTTTTTTTATTTAAACATAAAATTAGTTGTAGTTTTGTTGCATTATTTTTAGAATTGTTATAAAAAATATTTCACTAGACCTTATTTCATATTTGTCTTAAGTACAATACAAAAAATACACCAAAAGCTACTACGTTTGCTTCTAGATCTATTGTGGACTGATTTCGAAATGAAAACACTTTATTTGACAGTTATAGAATTTAATAAAACAATGTTCATATATTTGTAGATAAAGTTGTGTTATCTAAAATGGTCATATCTAAAATCTATATTATAAATACCTATTAAATAATAATAGTTATAATGTAAAATTGTATCAATATTGAAGCAAAAAAGACTAATTTTTCAAAAGTTTCTTTCTACCAGAATTCTACTATACCAACTTAAGTTCGATATCACATGTGGTGTAATACAGGTTTTTAAGTTGGGAGCTTGGGTAACACGCATTTATTTGGAAAATTTGATAGAAAAACTTTTTTGGCCAAATTAAATACCATATTTTTCCAGTAGAAAAGTAAGAGCGGCTTTAGATAACAAATTATTTAAATGAAGAGAAAAAATTGTACTTTAAATTCCAGGACATCTTTGACAGATATTCAAGAACAGTTGATATCAACATATGAAGAAAATTAAGCTATATGTTTGTAGTGAAAAATTATTTTATTTCCTTTGGTCGAAAAAATACTCTGCTATATAAAAAAAACTGCAAAAATACTACCATTAAATCTCGTTCCCTAAATTTCCACCTTAAGCACTGTATTCTAACAGAGTGGGACACATCCCTTTAAAAGGATCTATTCACTAGCATAACTGTGTGTACAGGACACCATTGTTTGCATCTTTGTTCGCTAATTTCTCTTTGTGTTTTCAGACGCATTGTCCACACGGGATTAAAAGAGATCCCAAACCTCAGTCTGTTGAAAACGGACAATATCCTTCACATGATGTGAGTACTTTTTTTTCTCTCTCTCTCTCTCTCTCTCCACATCTGTGTTTCCCAAATTGTGGTACTTGTACCCCCAAAGGTACTTGAAGGATTCCAAGGATACTTAACGTATCACAGTTTTACTATTATTATTATTATTATTATTAGCACCGCGTCTTACTACCCGTTCGGGTTGTACGCACTTACGCTAATGTGTAATGGTAGGGTGATTGTGATATTAAATGGAGGACCTACAGTTTAACGTGGAATCCGAACCACGGTGGAGACCTGGCATTCCCCACATTCACAAGATGTCTTGTCAGAGGTGAAGGAAGGGCTTGGAAATCAGATAAATCTTTGCCGGGGCCGAGGATTGAACCCCGGCCGCCAGCACAGAAGTCTGACACCTTACCCCTAGACCACCAGGTCACCCACAGTTTTACTAAAATAAAAAAATTATCACCACGTCTTTCTACTAGTTTGGGTTAATAATATACGTATTTACTTTTTAGTGTAATGTGTTAAGGATGAGGAAGCTTGAACTTAGAAGTGTACATGAATTTGCGTGGAAAGAGAGTGGAAGACCATTTAAAGAAAACTCATCCTCGGTGTCCCCCGAAAGGGCTTTGGCCCCCGATCTCCACGTCATCGGTGGTCCATTCTATTGTGAAAGTGACGCCTTAGATCATTCAGCTACCAGATAGGGCTTTAATTAACTATCAACTTTTTTTATGAGAGTATGTCTGATAAATAAATATACGTAAATTTTGACGTAATACCCGCTTCGGTGGCAACGTGGTCTAACGTGCTACACTCGTGTTGAATTATACTACCAAACACGGGAAGATCGGGGTTCGATCCTGGTCGGGTGAGATGAGGATGGTTTTCTTAAAAGGTTTTCCACTCTCCTTCCATGCAAATGCGAATGCATAGCCTTGAAATTCAGTCTTCCTAATCCCTAACCCATTAGTGTAATAAGTACATAGGCGTATAACCTGAACGGGTAGTAAGACGCGATGCTAAAAATATGTAATTTTTTTAACATGTCTTTCTTTCCCTTTGTCACAAATTTGTTTTGTCTTACCACTGTCTCTTTAACATTTGAAACTACCATTCATATTCTACAAGAAAATAGGTATTTCTTTATTTCCTTTTTTATGTGTAGCTGAAAGGAGTACTTTGGTCAGGAAATGACCCAGAAAGGGATTACGCGACTGGATAATGTTCTTGAAACACTGCTTTGCACTCTCACCTTGGTCTAAATTTGGGGTCACGATTGAAAAAAAATAAACTTGATGTCTCGCCTTTCTGACTTTTTATATTTATTTTAATAGACATAAAATAATAGGCACGACCGTAATTTTATTTTAATCCCGATGTTTTAATACTAGCTTTAAAAGGGGGTTTGCTTTTAATTCAACTAATCCTCTCTAAATAACCCTGATAACGTAATTTATGATCGGCTAGATGTGTAATGTTACGTTTTAATTATGAATCGTTTAGTAAAAAATAATAATTTACATATTCCTCGTGAATTGCACATGACTAGGCTCCTATCTTTTAGAAACTAGCTTAAGGCTCAATGAGTTCGGAAATTAAAATACATTTTTAGAGCATGACTAGGCAAAATGAAACTAAAGAAAATTTAATAGTCTCTATATTTATTTTTACATAAGAAAAAATACCACAGTAAAATACCTGATAGCCTGCCTGCATTATTTATTAAAGCACCTCGCCTTACTAACCGTGTGGGCTATACGCGTATTTACTAATTACGCTGATGGTTTTAGGAATTGTGAAGACTATATTTAGAAGAAATATACCCACATTTTTGTGGAAGGAGAGTGTAAAACTACTTGTAAAATTTACCTTTAGTACACCCGCCCAAGATTCGAACTCGATCTCCTCGCTATCGGCAGTCTAGCCTACTGTGAGAGTAGCACGTTAGACTACGCTGCCACTGAAGATGATTTGGTTTATTTAAAATACAAGATGATATCTTCGTTACTTTACATATGTTAATCAATTATTTTTTTTCCTGTTTCACACGATACACATTTAACTACACTAACGTGATAGGGATTAATAAGTTATAAATGAAAGGAAATATACATGAATTAGCGTGAAGAGAGAGTGGTGAGTAATTTAAGGGGGGAGGGAGGGCATATATATTTGATGCACAGTCTAGGGCTAATAAGTCTATGACTGGGATAAGTTTCTACTAGTTGTTTGCCCCTTTACTTTCCAGGCGACAAGAATCCTGCGAATCACTTTCATGAGGAAGAACGTGATTTGCCTTCAGAGCAAGCGTATTATTTTGATATCCTAGTAAAAGACCAAAATAAAATACGTTAATCGCATACAAAATATTGTATCTGGATTTGAATCTCTTGAATACTCGCCATACAGTTGTTTGCGTCAAATTCTAAGATATATTTAATCATGTATTCTGTAAGCCTGACGCAATGAGTTCTTCTGTTTTGAAGTCAGTTATTAAATGTAAACTACAAAAATAAATATTTAAAGTCTATAAAAAAAGATCTCATATTGGTGGTTGCGTGGGTTAAAACGTCAATTACTATTTTGAGCACTACTTCTACTTTGGGATGTAGGAGTATTAACTAATTATTATTATCACCGCGTATTACTAACCGTTCGGGTTATACGCACTTACGCTAATGTGTAATGGTAGGGTGATTGTGAGATGAAATGTAGGACCTACTGTTTAACGTGGAATCCGAACCACGGTGGAGGCCTGGCATTCCCCACATTCACAAGTTGGGATTGATACAGGTCTTGTTAGAGGTGAAGGAAGGGTTTGGCAATCAGGTAAATCTGTGCCGGGACCGAGGATTGAACCCCGGACCCCCAGCACAGAAGTCCAACACCTTACCCCTAGACAACCAGGTTACCTCTTATGAAATCATGTCTCTAATGATTCAGAGATGAGAGGTTTAATTTAGAGAAAGTGTACCAACATTTGCGTGGAGGGAAAGGGGGAAACAATATAGAAGGAGAAAACCCAGTACACCAGACTGGTATTATAACCCCAATCTCCCATCTCCCTGTCATCAGCAGTCTAGACTGTTGCAAGGGTGACGCCTTAGACCAAGCTGTCACCAAAGCAGGGATCACTTAATTAATCACCCGATTTGTTGGCCGCATGATCTAAGACGATACTTTCACAGTGGACTAGACAGTGCCGACGACGGGGAGATTTGAGTTGAGTCTTGGGTGGGTGTACTAAGGGTAGTTTTCCCAAGTGGTTTTCCACTCTCCTTACACGAAATGCGGGTATAATTCTTCTATATATAACCTTTATAATTCCTAAAACTTCTAGCGTAATTAGGACATAGGCGTATAGCCCGAACGGGTAGTTAGACTTGGGTCTAGAAAAATAAAACTTCATCTAATGTTTTGTTGGTGTGTGTGTATAT
>CABFOW010008232.1:1609-19098 GCA_902141385.1 Timema californicum | reverse complement strand
TCCTCCATTTCATCTCACAATCATTCTACCATTACACATTAGCGTAAGTGGGTATAACCCGAACGGGTAGTAAGACGCGGTGTTAATAGTAATAATAATAATAGTGGACATATTAGGCGCTAGTACAGCGTTTCCCTATTAAATTTAGTCACGGTCCCCGTTTATATCTTATACAAAATAACGGGACGCCTTGAATATGTCTAACGTAAAAAAAAACACACAGGTGAAAATTTTTCTTGGTTCAAGGTCAAATACCTTTGAATTGGAAGTTTCATTTTTCCTTTTTCATTTCCCATAAATAGATGCAGCCGCCCTTGTATACGTGCTTGTCAAGGAAAAAATATGACAGGGTTCTACTTTTAATTAAATTAAAACTATGAAATAATATTCTTTGTTTATTATTAATAGTAGATAAAAAATACAAAAAAATATCAAAACCCATTTTAATGAGCAGAGTGTCATATTTTCTTTTATTAGTAAATTATTGCATTCGGTTTAATCGTCGACAATTGTACTAGCATGTCAGGAGGCGCTCCACGTTGGTTTCAATACTTCTTTTTATCGTATTGCACTAATGACCGGAGAGGGACATGAAATCCAGTTCGTTCCCCTGTAAGTAGACTATCAGCCTCTCTGGTGGTACAGAGAGTTACCCAGGGTACACCTCTGGAGGTTGTCCACACGTCGTACCCACAAAGAGATTATGTGATGATAGTGAATATGGAGGTGTGGGCCAGTGGGGGTCTCAAACTTAACTTAAGACTAATTTAACAACCCCTGTTGAGATAATTTCTCTTGAGAGAAAAATACCCAAGGTATCGGCCGGGAATCGAACCCGGGACACCTTGGTTCGTAGCCAGGTGCACCGACCCACTACACTACACCACGAGGCCTTATGGTTTCGGTATTTCGTCCTGGTTCCAGAGTCTAGCAAGAATCCGGTTTCGTGCACTTACAGTAGCCCCGTGGCTTCTTTGGTGCTGACTGACAGCTCACAGCTGACTTCTGACAGTCAACATTTAGGTACAGTTGCCCCATGGCTTCTTTGGTGCTGACTGACAGCTCACAGCTGACTTCTGAGAGACAACATTTAGGTACAGTTGCCCCATGGCTTCTTTGGTGCCGACTGACAGCTGACTTCTGACAGTCAACATTTAGGTACATACCTACATTTTGACTCTCGTAAGCGACAGCTGCTAAACATATGTTTTTGCAGATCATAAGGCTTGGCGTAGGGATACTTAATTTGGTCTGGTAACTTTTCAAAGCCGTCAGCACCAAAGAAGCCATGGGACTACTGTACGTGCTGGCGAATGGCAACAGTAGCCTGCCGCAGGATATTCGTCGTGCCTCTCACCCCGCGAGTGGGTGATCATCTGAGCCATCAAACAGTGCGGATTCCCTGCAGGTTTTGGACTACATTAAAAAGGCAGTTTAGTAAACACACAAGCTGTTCAGTAAAAGTGACTGACCCAAATATTGTCTCGTCCACCAGATGTAACACCACCTTTATTCTCCAAAGAATAAAGGTTGGTACACAACATTAATATTAAATAAGACTAACAAAAACATAATAAATGCAGAGGAGCCGATAGGACGATCACAAGGTAAATAGACCGTACTCAGGTCCAAACAATTACTTCAACTCAATCATAGGTTGTCAAGTATTTTAAACGATATTTTAAAAAGTTTACCTATAATAAATAGCAAAATATACTACTGAATAAAAAATCAGTTTTATGCTGGACGGGCTATAAAGTTAATAAAATAATTCTCTTAACAATAAAAGACTAATCTTCGCAACAATATGGCGTCTCACGCCAGATGGAATATAAGCTCTAAACATTATACAAGAAATAATTAAACTCTAATCTTTGCAAAATATGACGTCTAATTTATATTGAAAATATTAACACCACGCAAGTCCAAAAAGGGAACTTTGCGTCTAGAAAACCTAATACAAAGACAAACATTATTTATCATAACTTATTTTACTTATCAAGAGATCGAAGTTTTAAACAATATCCTTGTGTAATTATCTATACATTTTGGAAAGTCTAATATTAATATTTGTTGGCCGAAAAATAATTTTTAAATTATAATAGCCGAAATAGAATTGTGTACCTTATAACATCCTGGACACCTATATGTGTACAAGGAGAGTATACTGACCAGAGTAAATAATCCATCCGAATCACAACATTATATTCTTTAACAGTCTTGCTCAGAGAGGGGGGGAAAGAGGGGTAACGAAAACAAAGGCAAACACAAAAACAATGAAGAGAGGGAAGGGATAACCAGACAGAGGTAGAAAATTTGAGTAGCTTGGAGAAAGACCTAGAACAAATGTGTTTTACATAGCACCATCTTCTCGGGCATGTAGTACGTCACACTTTACCCAACATGCCCCGCGATGAATCACTGTTCAAGCTTACACAATCTTCACGCGATTAGCCTGCACGTAATGTTTATCGTGGTATGTAGTGCTCTTGCGGGGAGTCGACTTGGAAGGCGCAACTACTAAATGGGGTAATGGTGAGTTCACTCACTTGTGTCCAATCTTGCTGATTTATTTAACTCTTGTAGCTTTATGGTAATAAAACGCTACACAGATATAAACGTACCTACAATGTGTTAAAGACTTTTAAAGTGTAAGGGGGGCGTTCAAGTATTTACGTAAGCACCTTGGAAGGGAGGGGGTTCAAGATTTGATTATTTTTGCTGACAAGGGGTTAGGAGGTCAGAACAATGCTTACGTAAGACAGAGAAAGATGGGAAAAATTGTGAGAGGGTGCATTGCAAGCCGTTTGGACTTCAGACAGTAATGAAGATGCTTATTGGCTAAACGAGGAAGAAGTGGAGAAGCCTATAGAAGTAGGACAAATATTGAGTGACCTATCTCCCCAAATATAAACCTAGTAATTGAAAGTGTTGAGAAGTGGATTCAAGGACCTTTTTCATAGTATTAAATGAGGTTTAGGCCTTAAGGTGTATTTTTTATAAAATAAAATATTCATGTTTTCCCTAATACTATTTTATATCCTCAATTTAAAGTGAATAAAATTTTTAATTTTGTATAATGTTTAACTTATTTTAATTATACCTGTTCAATCATTTGAATTAATTGTATATCAGTGTTAATTTTCAATTATTTCGCAATATTAATTTACACCTTTATCTTAATATTTCCCAGAAATTTATAAATTGCGTGAATTTTTAGTTTTTTATCATCGCGTCTTACTACCTGTTGAGGCTATAGGCAAAATTGCATGAAAAAAAGAATGGTTATTCCTGTGAACAAATGGGAAAAGGTTGACAAATCTTACGTTAGCAAGAGGGGGGAACGGGGTTAAAAATGGCAAAAAATATGCTTACGTAATACTATTACAATAACTTTTAAACTCAACTACCTACTGGCACANCAGACATTTGCTTATTTTTGCTTACTAGGGGGGCAGGAGGGGTTACAAATGGCCAAAAATTTGCTTACGTAATACTTGAATGCCCCCTAACATATTTTTATTTTTTCACGAAACCCTTCATTCTACCTCACGTAACCACATTTGAGAAACGCTGTGCTAGTATCACCAATGATGTATTAGGAGGGTACATCACACGCCAATCAACTCTGTGGTACAGTCGGCTGGAAATAGTAAATTTACATGAAAACTAAGGCACGTAAATCATTTCTGTCCAAACATTAATGGAGATGAAGAGTTAATAGAAGTTCCTAATAATGAATATTGTTAAAATATTAAATAATATTTGGATAAAAACTTTAATGAAAAGTCTGCTTTTGACTATCTTAGAATGTCTTCATAGATAAACACTGAGTACAAATCTTTATCCTGTCATAGTAGTTACAGACTGTAGTTATTAATAAGAAACTTTGTCGCTTTGTCCTCCATCGTCAGCGCGGAAAATTTCGAGTAATTCATTCAACTACGAATGTACCGCACAAATTTCTGACACATCTTGGTCTTTTCTTTTCCCTTTGACTCCCGTACCTTGTCCGTTCAAGCACATAATCATATGCAAGCCGGGAGCCAAGCTAAACTTGCTATGATGAACGCTCTTAAGAAGCACCTTGGTGCTTTTTTACATTTTATATTTCTGTAGAGACAATATACAATCTATTTGAGGGTCGTGAACTGTGGTTTGAGACCTGTTAGTTGGTATCTGCGTGCATTCAACTGTCTTTTGGTTGATTAAGATTGACAATATTAGTGTTATCTATATTTATAACACCATTGCTGTTTTTTGCATATCCTTTTTGGACATTTATTCGTGACAAAGGCGAATAAACCCATCGCGTGAATTTTGTTAAATATAGAAATGTCTTCATACCAACCAACCAACCGTCTCATTTTATCCACCAACTAATTCCAATTTCTCTATTACTCAGGTGACGCCCGCTCAGCGTTCAGTCAAATGTACCCGTCGCCTATTATTTTCTCTAGTGTCTGAGAGAAAAGGTGGGAATTGAAATAAAAGGAAGGAGAAAAATATGAAGAGATAGGAGAGGGAAGCAGGGGAGGGTTTTTTTTTTATTAAAAGACCCCGGTACGATGTTCCGAAAACGGAACCCCCCCGCGCTGCCTTTACCCCTTCCACAAAACTTCCTTTTCCCCAAGTAAAGCTAAATCGAATTACGCGTATCTCTCTTATTTCAATTAAGAAAGCTCCCGACTTTCCCAGGGTTTGTCTTCTTCTCGCTGTCTTGTCTCTTAGTACCTTTCCTTCGGGTCCCGATGTACAGTCGTGCGCACACAAACTGACAAATTAGAAATTCATTAATATTTATATGCACCTCTTAAAGTGAGTCTTTCTAAAGTACATGAGATTGGGCAGTAAGCTCTAAAATGTATATTTTACTCTCTTTTTTTATATAAAGAAGATAACTAAATAAATATATAGTTATATAATTTACTTTTCTGTATTTATTAACTTCCATCCTATAAATGGATTTACACATATATGCAATACACCTTTCAGACAATTTTGACAAACAACCATTTATTTGAAAGTTCCAGGATGTCGGAAAAAGTAGTATATTCCAACAAAAACTCTACTTTCCTAGATAATTTCCATCTTGTCTTTCTGTATGGACAGTGGTTCATCTGTACTATCATTCTTTGTTTACATCTCCATGGAAACCATGAATTGTGTATTGCTGTGTATTGGTAAATAAAATATTTATCCTTGGTTAAAAATAGTAACAACGCGATTATTACTTGAGTAGTTTGGTGAAACAAATAGATAACTGAAAGAGGGTAATTTTAAAGTTCTCATCATGGCGTGAAGGGGGAAAATATACGTTTTGATTAAAGTTAAACAGCAAAAGCTCAAAAGATACAAATAGTATTGTTTCTTAGCCTCAAAATAGGCCTGGATCGACACCAGCCGGACACAAGTATGAAACTTGGCACACTTAAAGTACTTGGGTATCCAATTCGTTTTAGGGTCGGGTGACAAAATTTTCTGTTCGCCATTTTGAAATACACATCCATTTTGGATTTTTTGGAACGCTTTTTTAAAAATTCACATTCCCACAGCCGATGACCCAATCACAATGATTTGTTTAATTGAAGTTCAAGTAACCTTAATCACGACTATAAAACTAAAGAAATTTAAGACTTTATGAAAAATATTTAAGGATAAGTGAATTTTTCTTAAAAGCGGTCCATTTTATGAAAAATTATACCCAATGACATTTTAAAGAGCATGGATATAAATTTAAATAAAAAAATATATAAATAATAAATAAATATAAATTTTGAAACGCAACCCCAATACAAGATCTGGGGAGGTAGTCAACTTGGTGAAGCTCAATGGTTTCTGAATTACTTGTTTTTTTGTTAGTAGCACTGTGCCAGTTTCCACGGAAGTTGGATGTCGTGCCTTGTATACGATATTACTGCTGTGAACGTGATAAGTGTAGTGTATGGTACATTATATTTACATTGTCATGCGATAAATATTGTCCATTGCATTAATATGTTTATAAATGTTTGCCTACACAACTTGGGTTTATACTGTGCATGTGAGTAGCAAGCTATGAAGCATAACATAGCCTAGAATTTAGTGTAAACCCTTTTTATCTTTATGTCTACAAGAATATGGTTTCATCCAAAGACATAGTAGGTCATATAAGTATAAAATTAGTCAACACGTGATTCCATAGCCATTCAAGACAATAGTTTTGGGGTTTTCATTTTATTTCTGTAACAAAACCTTAAATAATAGAGTGGACTGACACACTTTCATTGGAGACGCGAAACAGTATTGCAAACCTTGAATCAATTCTCCATCACCCCATCTTGTCAGAGCCTCAGCCAGAAACTTTTAAAAATTTAGAGTATACAGGACTACCGAAATTTAAATAAACTATAATTGTATTTAATATTTTATAGGAATATTTATTACAAAATTATATATCATGTTTGTATATACCATGCCAAGTCCATGAGGGTGATCTGCAGGACTTATTTTCTCATGAAAATCATAGTTGGCCCCTTTCACTGTCTGGTCATGAGCAACTCCTACTACCGTCAAACAAGTCTGCACTGCTGTATATTTTCATAATATCAAATTAAAACCCACCTCTTTTTCAAGTTAAGATTTATGATGGAAGTGAAGTGGTTCATTTATTGCTACTGGAACTACCTTCCATGATTATGCCACGCTGAGCTTTTCACCATAGTTGATGAATCAACTTCAAGACTGCCACAGAGTTGACATTGTCTGGGACTTTTACCTTGAAGCTTCACTGAAGTAATCTTGCAGAAAAAAAAGGGAGTAATAGGGAAGAAGAGGAAAGTGACAAGGAATGGTAGACTTCTAAAGAACTTCCCTGAGTTTTTACGCCATAATGAGAGCAAAAAAAAGAACTTTTCCCTTTCCTCACTTGCTATGTAATGGAAATGAGTCTAGCACAGGAAAAAGAGGTTTACATTACATCAGAAAGTTCAGTGACTTCTTTGAACATACAAAATAAAATGGAGGATACTGACCACGAAGAAGCAGATACACGCCTTTGCTTTCATGCTGCAGAACGTGGCCTCACAAAAGTGATGGTTACGACAGTTGACAAAAATGTAGTCATCATACTCCTTGGAGTATTTTCTTTCATACAAATTCAATATCCTGACATCCAGGTGTGGGTGGCGTTTGGCTGAGCAAATTGATTCCGATTTTATTGTATTAACCAAGTGTAAGAAGAACTAGAACCTGACAACGTCAAAGCACTTCCCTTTTTTCAAGGGTCTACTGGGTCGGACTCAACAGCCCAGTTAAGGGGAAATGGAAAGAAGTCTGCATGGAAGACATGGTTATATCACCAATCAACAAATAAAGCTCTCTAGTAGTCTGGAGAAAAGTATTTTTTGGCGCTCAGTCTTGACTTTGAAATTTTTTCACAAATAGAGAAATTCCCGCGTGCAATGTATGACTAATCTTGTGGGTGTGGAGGAAGGAGGGGTAAACCGATTGAGAAATGTTATTTTTACAAGTGGGAAGAAGATCAAGCTTATGAGAAACATGCCTCCAGCCGGCAATACTCTCCTTCAACGAACCAATCAATCTCTATATCAAGCAAGCATTTGGGCAAATAGCCTGAGGTCAAAGATGGATGCTCCAAGTCCAGTGAGCTTCGGCTGGTTGAAGGAAGATGGTTCTTGGAAGCGTTTATGGATGGTGCAACCAGAAGACTCTAAAAGCTCCTGAGAATGGTTGAAGTGTGCCCGCAAAGTTCTTCCTCATTGTTCAAATCAGTGCTTATGCTCAACAAATAGTGTTTAGTGTACAGCTCTTTGCTTCTGCTGGCAGCAACAATGTGACTGAGCAGATGTGTTCTTACTTTGTGGGACATTTTACTCTTTTTTTTCGCACTTGTTACCATACTTTGTTGGACTTGTTACCAATTTTTATTTGCGATTTATTATTTATGTAAGAAATTTAAAAGTTTCAAAATTAAGATAGTACACGCAAAGACTGTGCTGTGACATATATTTCAATTGTTTTGTGTTTTAAAATTTAAAATAAATAAAGCTAAGACTTTATTGGAATATATTTCATAAAAATTTTAGTTTTGAAATTTAACTATTATATAAACATTGTGGTGATCAAATATAATTCTATTAAAAATTTAGTAAATATTTTGTTCTATATTTAATTTTTGTATTAACTATACATACACTCATTAAATAGTTCTCAGAAACATTCCATCCATAGCGNTATATATATATATATATATATATATATACTTATTAACTTGTCAGGTTCCAAACCTATTTTCAATCAGGCACCGCTGAGCGGTGTTGAGCTTGCGTTTCAAAATTCATATGTACACTATTTTTCATCATACTTAAACTTATTGCATATCAAATTAAAGCTCTATTTATGATCTTTCAAATGTTATAGAACATACTTTTTCATAAAATAGACCGTTTTCAAGAAAAAATTACTTAATTCTAAATATTTTTCATAATTTTTTTAATTTATTTAGTTTTACAGTCATGATTAAGGTTACCTGTCTTTATTTTTACTACAATCAATTACTATGGAGCTCACGCTATGATTTAAAAAAATCATCTCAATTGGGTCATTGTTGCAGAGGTAAATGAACTGTTAAAAAAGGTGTTCCAAAAAATCCATAATGGAGGGTTATTTAAAAATAGCGCCCAAAAAATGTTGGCACCTGACCCTAAAATGAAAAGGATACCCAAGTACTTTTAAGTGTGTCCGGCCGGTGTCGATACTGAGCTTAGAGGACTGGACTATAATATTATAGCCTTTGTCGAATAAACCTTTGACTTCTAGTCGAGTCGAACTTTTTCTAATAAAAAGTTTTGACCACATTTTAGCGAGATAATCTGCAGCCATCATTTCAACGATCCACTAGTTACTTATAACACACATGTTTTAGAATATGTTGTAAGAAATATTGTTTCCTAAAATAACGAGAGTAATTACTGCTGTTCATTCCTTGTCACGATTACTACCTCAGTTCAATCTTTGTATTTGCTAGACCATTTATAATTAGTATGATTATTATTACTACTTCACTGATACAAGGTATGTAGAAAATATTGGAATATATATGCCTTTAGTTTATAAAAAGTTACCCGCCTCGGTGGCGTAATTGGCTGACGCGCTTGTCGTGTTGAGCTCTACTGCTGAGGACGGGGAGATCGAGGTTCTAATCTCGGTCGGGTAAACTGGGGGTGGTTTTTCATAAATGGTTTTCCACTTTCCCTCCACGCAAATGCGGGTTCACTTCCTCTAATTCAACCTTCCCTCCATTAGAGTAATTAGTACTTAAAGCGTATAACCCGAACGGGTAGTAAGACGCGGTGATAAATATTATTATTATTATTATAAAAAGTTGTTTGTATCAATTATTATTTATATTGACCCGTATATCGCTTTGTTTACATCTGCAGAGGTTTAATAGGAGTTTTTTTCATCAACTTGAGTAGAACATTAAAAATATATGCGTCCATCTCAGCAAAATAAAACTATAATGCAGAAACATAAAAACATAATTAGCATATTTCGTGAGACCACAATCGAATAAAACATGTTTGTTCAAAAACTGCTTTCAAACCTTTAAAAAAATCCCCCCCCCCCACCTCCCTGTTATAGAATTTAGAATAGAAAAATAATCCATAGTAAATGGAATAACGACGTATCTACCGTGCCATATATTCTAATTTGTTGGTACTAAAGGCTTAGTTTGACATTTTTAACAATTTTGGTGCCTGTATTAGTAGTACCCATTCACGGTAGGAATTACTCTCTGAAAGGTCTTTTTTCCTAGCAATACCCTACTATATAGTAGATTTATGGTAGGGAAAAAGGCCTTTCAGAAGTCAATTCCTACCGTGAATGGAATATATTGACCAAGGCGTCACTATAGCAAAAAAAAGAAAAAAAAAATCCCCATGATGGCGAGATTGAGGTTTGGATACCGGACGGATGAACTGAGAATAATTTTTCCTCGGCGGGTTTCTTTTCCCTCTACACGCAAATTCCAGATCACTTTCCCTAAATTATAGCCTCCTCCTTTCTACTTATTATTATAAATATGTATATGGACCCAGACGGGTAGTAAGTCACAGTTCTACAAAACAACATATTAGATTGTCACTAATAAAGGTGATGCCAGGTCTCCACCGTGGTTCGGATTCCACGTTAAACTGTAGGTTCTCCATTTCATCTCACAAT
This sequence comes from Timema californicum, assembly GCA_902141385.1. NCBI lineage: Eukaryota > Metazoa > Arthropoda > Insecta > Phasmatodea > Timematidae > Timema > Timema californicum. The sequence goes on along the minus strand of CABFOW010008232.1, from coordinate 8,871 downwards.
CACCCTACACATCACATTAGTCGTAAGTGCGTATAACCCGAACGGGTAGTAAGACGTGATGCTAATAATAATAATAATAATAATAATAATAATAATAATAATTTACATTGATAAATGTGTTTCATAGTTGATACAATGTTTTGTTTATCTCCGATTGCGAGTGAAAACAAGATAGGTTTAACTAAATAATACAAGAAGAAAATAATCAATTTGTATTACATATTCGAAACTAAATGGGTATTATTTATTCAGTTCAAATAACTTAAGTGAATGCCTCCATTCAAATTGTATGATAATATTTGTATAATTTTACTGTCACTTTTATCCACGTAACTGTTTTAAAAAAAAAAGTTTTCGCTTATTTGTTCAGTTTTCATTCCATTTAACCGATGCAATCTTTTATTTTCGTCCACATTTTTGCGTTTTCAATTTCTGTTTTGCGGTGGCATGGCTGGAAGCATATTTACCAGTTATTTATGGTAATAACAAGTATTTTTTTGTAATTGCAAAATATATGGATGTAATATTTTTTCAAAGGGTTGGTGGGGGAAATGTAGGAGAAAGGGGTAGTAGACCAGTAATTACGTGGTAAGTAGCCCTGAGCCACGGCTCAATACAAGCTGCATAAAAACAACCTTCTTTTGAAAAACGTATATTTGCTTTTAATAGGTTTGCATCTCGCCACCTTTATTAGTTTATTATTATTATTATTGTTAGCACCGCGTCTTACTACCCGTTCGGGTTATACGCACTTACGCTAATGTGTAATGGTAGGGTGATTGTGAGATGAAATGGAGGACCTACAGTTTAACGTGGAATCCGAACCACGGTGGAGGCCCGGCATTCCCCACATTCACAAGATGTCTTGTCAGAGGTGAAGGAAGGGTTTGGTAATCAGATAAATCTGTGCCGGGACCGAGGATTTAACCCCGGACCCTCAGAATAGAAGTATGACACCTTACCCCCTAGACCGCCAGGTCACCAACTATGAAAAACATTTATCAATGTAAAATAACATGAGCACGATACTATTTATCTACACATTGTATTAGTGAATTCGTACATTAGAGAGTTTATATGAGACTTTAGCGCTTCTTCCCTTCAATTATGTAAACATGATTGTGTTTTTACAAACGCGTTTAAGGGGCAACTTTTTTTTTACCAGGAGCACATAATTTGACCACATTTATAATTAGGACAAACTTTTTTTAATTATTTATATTTTTTGGGGTAAATATTTTTTCGCTTGAGTTTCTCCAGGAGTTGCACTATTTATACTTGACCCTACATGCAGTGGGTACGCGGGTAAAAGTGTCGGACTCATTTGGTTTGGTTTGACGGAGATGGGATGGAGGCTACATTGGTTGTAGTTTTTACATTCTCTTTCCACTCTAATTAAGGAGCACTTCCTCAAAACAAACTTCCTCATATTTACCACTTAACATTGAGCCAATAATAATAATAATATTTAGCACCACGTCTTACTACCCGCTCGGTTTATACGCTTTAAGTATTTAATTACTCTAATGGATTAGGAATTGGGAAGGTTGAATTAGAGGAAGTGAACCCGCATTTGCGTGGAGGAAGAGTGGGAAAATCATTTAGGAAAAACCCACCCCCAGTTCACCCGACAGAGATTCGAACCTCGATCTCCCCGTCCTCGGCAGTCGAGCTTCAACACGACAAGCACGCTAGCCAACTACGCCACCGAGGCGGGTGAGCCCTATAATAATAATTGTGTTTATCGTAATAGTAAAAAAAAACTTTCCTGAGTGAAACTTTTGGTAAGGCTATATTCGTTATTTGTACAGTTCATATAAAAATGGTATAGACTCAACCTTCCTCATCATTTTTACACTATCTTATCTAGGACAGGTAGGTCTTATAAGACGCGGGGGAAATACAGCTATGATATATTTTATCTATGACCGCTTTTAGGGTATTCAATATGTTCACACGAAAATTCTTCCCACTTTCACTCACGAGATATTCTCGCCTTCACAGATCGCAACTTACCAATGTTACCTAGTATCACGGGTAGTGAGCCAGTATAGTGTTCTACATGACGACATAGTTTGGTCTAAAAGCGAGTTTTACACTTAAAAGCATTGATAAAGGGCGCGCATTTGTAAGCAATTCCCAAAATGGTTGAACAACGATACAAATATATTCCATCCACCGTAGGAATTAACTTCTGAAAGGCGTTTTTCCCTACCATTAAATCTACTATATAGTAGGATATTGGTAGGAAAAAAGACCTTTCAGAGAGTAATTCCTACCGTGAATGGAATATATGTATTTGTGTCTTGAAGTAGTTTTTGTTTTTAGATTATATTATTTACTGTTCACGATTAGGGATAGTTGGTTTATTCAAATAAATGGCCCGTAGAAATATTCTTAGAAGCAAACACAAAGAATACAAGGAAATATAAACGCTGTGTAAAGGGAATCAGTGGATTAGAGCCTGGGTGCTGTGTGTATGTCTAAACGGAAGAGGGGGGAGTTATCAACATACTAGCATGGCCAAATCGTCCTTGGTGAGGTGTTATAACGAGGGGGAGAGGGGGGCGCTCGTGTCTCCAAAAGTTGTGAGTGAGGAGTTTCAATGTCGGGAGACTTAAGACGCAACTCGTTCTGCCGGATAAAACATACACCGAAAATCCAACAATGAGAATAAGTCGATGCACCTGATTCCCGTGCCGAGTTGACTTACTTTGGGGACTTGCGAGAACCATACCCAGACCAGACTCCCTAATCAACTCCGGGAGGAAACATAAAACCTCCGAGCTCACAGACGGAGGCTTAAAACCAGAACAGAAAGGGATCGATTCTCGTAAAAATAGAGACGTCCAAAGGGGAAGTCGGGAATAGTTTCGAAAAATAAAATATTGACTTTCGACTAAGCTTCCGGTGACCTTCCAGAGGTCACCCCGAACTGCAACACAGTCCTTTTTTTTTTTTTGAGAGAAAGAACAAGACATAAAGATAAGATTATGATTAAATGTACGGACAAAACGGGGGGGAGGAAACGTGAGGCAACGAGACCGAACTACAGCTAAAAGGGAATAATCTCAAATAACTTAAGAAAACAGACAAAGAAGAGGATTGTAAAATGTTTATTGGTAGACAGACGAAAGTTACATTTTCTATAAATTAAAATAAGAACAGACAAAATACAAACAAAACTGTAAAGAGAAAACAAGGTGATGACCGCTATGTGAGGGAAACACACACACACACACACATATATATATATATATATATATATAGCTGGTGAGATATTCAGGGCAGACTCAAGACATCACGTGATGATGTTGGTACTTGTATCAGAACAGTTAAGTCTAAGGGGTAAGGATGAGGAAGTTAATTCATAACAAACGTACCTACATTAGCGTGTTTAGAAAATCGGATGAATGATTTCTAAATTGTTCATGAGATAAAACACACACATATACAGAAGAAGAGGATATGCCTAGCCCCCTCCCTAAAAAATGGGAATTTAGGAGACACACAAAAAACAAAATTTGGTTCGAACTTTTAACAGGATCACAATGATTTCTCTAAACTTTGTGTACGTGAGGAAGTAAAAGATAATAAACGTCTTGTGAATGGCTTGTAAAGCTGAGATAAGAGAGATTTACTGAGTCGTAAATTCACTGATTCACTCCCTGCAGCTCATTTATGATGCATTAAGAATTCAAGTAGTGAAGCTTCCAAGATTCCTTCTTATTGTTCCGTCTTCTTTAAACACGCAGCGCAACGAAAGAGTTAGAAATAAGACAGAGAGACATACATTCCAAGTGACAGTTACAGGTTATATTTCAGACAAAGGGTCAACGTTGAATAAATAGTTGATACTTACTGAAAATATGTCTACAATCCGATGTTCATAGGAAGAGCCTTTTAGAAAATAACACCTTTTCTTTTTTTTTGCGATCAACAGTAATAACTGGAGGCCAAACGTTAGGCACTAAAAAAAATTCAAAATAGACAGGCAAAAATTCACTAAAAATCTTGAAAATAGGAACTATTTTTTAATCTGGTGTTGAGTCTTTAAAAATAAGCACCGAAGTTTTACGGCAATGTAGGTCTACAAAGGACACAATATGTGTGTGTGGAACATTAATATATTTTACAAACAACTTGTTAACAAATTAAATAAATCTTTAAATCATGCCTTTTCTATCAAGGACAACATATCTGTACACATGTAGACTTACACTTCATATAACGGAACCAAATCTAAATAAAATAATACATGCTTGACATTCTGATTATAGCACTTTATTACTGTCAGCACGCAATGGCCTTTGGCAGTCATTTATTGTACATATCAACAAGCTAATTCTTCAAATTTTCCACTTTTAAGTTTTGTCTTCTATCAGACAACACATTTTTCGGTACCGAAAATGATTTCTCCGCTTCTACCGAAATTATTATAGCATATTTAAACATCGTTAAGATGTTTAGATGAATATAAGTTGAAATATTGTTTTCACCTCTAAGAATCATCCCGATGTCTTTTAACTGCTGCAAGTTCCTATTATAAGTAAGAACCCAATCACATTTTCCCCGTACAGTTCGGCCTGCAACAACTGGAATTACTCGAATGTTCTGTACAACGTCGACCACGACATTCAATGAATTTACCAGTATTTTATTTCTCTCTTCAAGCCAATTGATCGTATCTGGGTACACAGTACAGTTTGCAGCAATGAAAGTCGTGTTAGTTCGTACAGTGCCCCCTTCAACAGCAACTGTTTCACAATGTATATCAACGATGCATCATCTTCTTGTAGATCGTTAACAATATCCAGTATCTTGTTAAAGTTGCCGGCTGCAAATAGCCATGCACAGCATCTACAGTAACCCCATGGCTTCTTTGGTGCTGACTGACAGCTCACAGCTGACAGATAAAAGCTTTGAAAAGTTACTGGACCAAATTATGTATCCCTACGCCGAACCATATGATCTACATAAACATGTGTTTAGCAGCTGTCACTCCTGACAGTCAAAATGCAGGTATATACCTAAATTATGACTGTCAGAAGTCAGCTGTGAGCTGTCAGTCAGCACCAAAGAAGCCATGGGGCTATTGTAGTTAATGCTGGCTGTATAGGTAAGGCTATTTCAGGGAAACCTTCTTTGAACAACTGAATCCTGATTGGAGATTTAATAGATGTCTTCTTTGTGTTGGAAATCGAAGCGTCTACTTCTGGGAATATGCCATGGATCTCTTCACAAATTCTGTGCCTTGCATGGTTGAGGCACGTGACATGAATCGTGTTGGGGAACAAGACTTTTAAGAAACTTGCAAGATATTTTTTCCCTGTAGGCTGCAGCACCAGTAGTAAACAGAAGAAAGTTCTGATGTTTACTTACATCCTGCCATAGTACATTTAGTGCAGAGGTAAACACTTGAGCGACAGCTTAAATATTTGTTTATCTCATTGTTTACATCCAAACAGATATATATATATATATATCTACGAGTATATTAGAGGGTTAAAAGTAGCTCATTGTGCCAATCACAACATTTGCAATGAACTAGCCTTCGAGACTATCCACAACCGGACGCTCAAACGTGTATGACGTTGAATGAAAGAAAGTGATTGACAGCTTAAAGATGGCACGGGGGGGGGAGGAGGGGGGTGTTAATTTCACCGCTTGCTTTAACTGAAGTAGGCGACTGACCGTGTACATTAGAATCCACGAATAGGGAAAAACACATACTTCCAGAAACAAGTTTTGAGTCGCCAGAAACATAAAAGGTATATGAAGTGGAATTTTTACGATACGAAGTGACAGTATAACGCACTCAGAAATTATCGTCTAGTTTACATTTAAAATGTTTTATTGCAATGCAAAGTTAATTTCAAAAATCAGGTAAATAGGCATTATTCACGAAAATAGGCAAAAATAGGCAATACTATCTTTGCTGTACACAACCCTAATACTCCATCATTAACTTATATTAAGTCATTTTTATGAAATCTGTAACAACAAAGTATAGCATTTTGCCTAACATCCTGCTTCTTGTGATAACATTTTACTTAATTATTACCATTATTATTATTATTATTTATTATTATTATTATTATAATTATTAGCACCGTGTCTTACTACCCGTTCGGGTTATACGCACTTACGCTAATGTGTAATGGTTACGCTAATGTGTAATGGTAGGGTGATTGTGAGATGAAATGGAGGACCTACAGTTTAACGTGGGATCCGGACCACGGTGGAGACCTGGCATTCCCCACATTCACAAGATGTCTTGGTCAGAGGTGAAGGGAGGGTTTGGTAATCAGATAAATCTGTGCCGGGACTGAGGATTTAACCCCGGACCCTCAGAATAAAAGTCTGACACCTTACCCCCCTAGACCGCCAGGTCACCCAGGAACTTAAAACAATTCAACCAAAGAGATTACATAAAGTTATGTCAATATTAGAGAAGCACAAACAACAATGTAGTGCATATAATGATGGCCATTTTAAGGACATTTTCAAAAAATTAAAGACTATGTAAAAAAATTGTCAAACTTTTGTTGTTATTTTAAGTTTAATTTTAAGCATCTAGTAGTTAATATAGTAAAGATATAGTGTTATTTAATGTGTTAACACTTTTTGCCCCATACCCTATACTATTGAACAACAAATTTACGTTTTGATCAAAATGACGAGAGCTCTGTGTGACACACAGAGATGAAGTCAGATAATTAAAATTAATTGAATTGTGGCTACCTCTATACGGGAATTCACGTCATTACAGTTATTTGCAGCCCGTATGTTGATATTCATTTATATTCGCTTTAGTTACAATTGTATATCACGTACTTGGCAGAATAACAGCTCTCCCAAGTCGCACGTGGCTGTGGTATCTATTAGTTCAAGATAGCAAATGAAGGGTTACATGTAGCTGACTATTTCCACACGTCCACCACAGACTCTGCCTTAAGCTAGGAGTGAAGAATGACCTTGGGCACTGGACGAATCGTGGATAGCTCACTGGTAGGTCATCCATTTGTCATTTTTCAACTAATTATTGTTTATTATACCAGTATATTGTTAATTTGAATCATGTTACGGCTATTTGTAGGCATTGTCATATTCCTTCAAAGGATGGATTTGTGGTTAAGATTAGTATTATTATTATTAGCACTGCGTCTTACTACCCGTTCGGGTTATACGCACTTACGCTAATGTGTAATGGTTGGGTGATTGTGAGATGAAATGAAGGACCTACAGTTTAACGTGGAATC
>CABFOW010008231.1:2230-19109 GCA_902141385.1 Timema californicum | reverse complement strand
CCTACCATCACACATTAGCGTAAGTGCGTATAACACGAACGGGTAGTAAGACGCGGTGCTAATAATAATAATAATAATAATAATAAGAATAATAATAATTCAATCCCAAATGTTGATCAGCTATCACTTTCAGGAATCAGAACTTTCTTTCACAAGGAATAATTTATTTGTTCTTATTCTTGTCTTTTATTTTTACACAAATGAGATGTTAAATTATGAAATTTAGCTGTCGAAATGGGTTTTTTTATGCTGCGATAACAGCTTCTGTGACTCACTTAAACATGGTTTACAAACGAGAGCTACTTAGTGATTGTCTACCCTTCATTAACAAAGATGGTGAATAGTACGATATGAAGGTTGATGACCTCAATACAATTAACTTTGTTTTACAAAATAAATAAATTTTATTTTGAAACTAATATTTTGTATGTATTTTTATATTTTTCTATATATTCCATAATTTATTATTGACGTTTATAAGAAGATAAAGCTGTAAATATGATAAATTTTAATTTATTATTATTGCGATAAAACCATGGAAAAAAACATGATTTTATTAAGATTTTTCTGTTATTTAAATAAGTCACGAAAAAATTATAAAGTAATCCCAAAGTAAGTTTGTTTGGACTATTTTGAATATTCCTTTGATTAACTAGATAGTTTTACAAAACAAATACAAATTATTTCTACAAGGGTTGACATTAGTGACGTTAAAATAATTTTTTCAATTAAAAATATGTTGTAGCTGCTCCAAAATGCTTCGAAAAGAGACGAGTGACATCATATGGCCATATTTGAATTAAAAAGAAAAAGTAAATAAGTTCAAGTTTAAGTCCATTACCGATTTCATTATTATTAAGTAACGTATTCTAAAATACATATTCAACTCGATTTTAGGTTCGAGAGTAATAAATTAATTACTTAATGGTAGTAAGAACTTGAAAGTGCATTATTTTGAGCTCGTTCTACCCAGTCCACCTCATTACATCCTATATCTTTCAGGTGCATGCTAATGTAATGCTCCTATTGGCGTCTAGGTCTTTCGAATGGTCTCTTTCCATTGGGTTTGCCAGTCAGTACCCTGAATAAGGTTCTAGAACCTTCCATTCACGCTGCATGCCCTATTCACCGTAATATACGAGACTTTACAATCCTAGATGTCTCGTGATGAGTACAGGTTATGTGACTCATCATTATGTAACATCCTACATTCTCCAGTAGTGTCATCTCTTTTTGGACCAAATATCGTCCTAAACACCTTGTTTTCAAACACCCTATTTCTTTTTTCCTGCCTGTAAGTTAAGGTACCACGCTCACACCCGTAGAGAACAACCGGTAAAACTTTTCTTTTGTGTATTCTGAATTTTACATTCTTTCGCAGCCGGTGAAATGTCAACAACTTACAGAACTAGTAACAACATGCATGTATTATTTGTCTAATTTTTAATCTACAATCGGTATTGCTAGTTAAAAATGTTGCAAAACAACTTTTTTCTAGTATTTGCCGAGTAGTAGGCCTAATATTGTATATAATTTCCCGGTTAGTAATTTGTTTGCCTAGCTCAACTTCTCATTAACCGGGAAATTTATTAAGACATTAATATCGAACTAGAGGTATCAAAATACTTTTTTTTACGTGCTTCACTTGAAAATAGGGAGCGGTGTTTATTTAATTAGTGTTATCCTTTTAAATTTTTATTTTATTCCTCAAACCAATCTCGAGTCCAGGATAGGGGCCATCCTTAAATTACTTAGGGGTTGAGGGGGGCTTCTGGGAGGGATTCAGTATTTTCTTATATTCTTTCTTTAGATGGGGGAGTGTGGTGGGTGTCAGAATCAACCTTGCGTAAGGTTTTTGTATCATTGTTTATTAAAGAAAAAGTCAGTAAATAAATACATTAATTATAATATGATTTTTATTTAATTTACTAACACCTTACCGGTACCTTACTTTACTATATATCATTCTGAAAATTGAATGACAGCTGGACACGGGAATCGAACCCGGGACCTTTGGATTTGTACATCAATGCTCTTACCACTGAGATATCCAGGAAGTATTCCCTGCTTAGGTTCATTCTTCACTCATATTTTAAGGCAGAATCTATGATGGACGTGTGAAAATCGTCCGTACGTCCACCATAGACTCTGACTTAAACTATGAGTAAAGAATGGCCCTAAGCACGGGACGATTCCTGGATAGCTCAGTGGTAAGAGCATTGGCGTATAAAGCCAAAGGTCCCGGGTTCGATTCCCGTGTCCAACTGTCATTATTAAATTTTCAGAATATGATATCTTGATGAAGTGATCCTCATTAAAAAGCATAAATAATAGCTTAGGCTATTTGTTTCTTACTTTACTATAATTTACACATAATTTCAATGCAATTAAAGTACTATGAAATTTCATATCACTCGTTTTATTATTAAGGTGCGACCGAAGGTAAGTATTTTTACAGTTTTTATAGAATTGAAATTTTTTGGGCCAAAGTAAAACAAATATATCTCCAGTAGCAACGTAGAGTGTATTTTTCTACACATGCCAATATCAACAGCTCTTGATTATCTGTCAAGGGTGTCCTAGAGTTTTGTCAAAACATTTTATCTTTATTTAAATTTTTTGACGAAACTCCAGATCTGTTTATGTTAGCATGTGCATAAAAATAAACTCTACATTGCTACTGGAGAAATATTTGATACATTTTGGCCCAAAAAATGTAATGCTATAAAAACTGTAAAAATACTCGAGCTCCCCTCGGCCTCACCTTAATACAGGTGTCTAAAAATTAGCAAAAGATTAAAATAATATAAGTTACCAAATTATAATTTTTCTTATGTAAGATGGAAAGGAAGGGGGAGGGGGCAGCTGTATTACCCGCCTAAACTACACTTTAGCTGAACTGTGGATAAGACGGAATTTCTTAATTTTTGTTTGTATATTATCACATCCATTCTCTTAAATAAAACTAGTTTTTTTTTGTTTTATCATTATTATTATTATTATTATTATTACTATTACTATACAATAAAGGAAATTGAAAATGAAATAATAATTATTATTATGTTTAGTTAACTTGTACGTGTTTTAGAAAAAAAAACATATTATCAAAGGAGAATAGAAGCCTCCATTCCAACTTTTTTTTTTTACTATGTAGAGAATTGAACTCGGGAATCTTACCTCATTAGAAAGAAACTTGAAGGCGTCAATCACGTATCACCTGGTTTGTTGGTTACGGGATGTCGAGGTTCTGATTCCGGTCAGAGGTTTAACGAATTAACTAAACAAAAATGGATGTTTTGAGGATCTTATATTCAAATTCCTGATCAGGGGTTGGTTCCCATATTAAATGTAGAATTCATAATTTATCTGTATAGCTTGAGCGCCAAATCCAAAGAGTTGTTACAAAATACAATTCAATAGTAATCCAAAGATAGATCATAATATTTTATTCTAGTTGGTTGTTTTGAATTCACAGATACGAAAAAAGGACTCTCTGTACTTATATATGTTGGATTATAGCTAGAGAACTTTTGAATAGATTTGAATGCAGCATTAAGGATTTTGGCCCTGTCAAGGTCAAGTCTAAACCCTATTTTTGTGGATGATGGGTGAGAGATTGAAAGGCATGGCTTGACTTAGCAACCGACCAAAGTATTCTTCCACGCCAACAATAACAGATGGATAACGGAAAACGTAGACGTCTCTAGCTACCGGACAGGTCTTGCGGAAAAATTATACGTTTTGAAATATCAGTTTTCTCAAGAACTAGTGAAATGTGTATGTTAATATTTTCAACACTCCTTCTAAGATAATGTACCAATGTTTATTAGGTGTTACATTTCCTTGTTTTATGTTATGCAGCTGGCAGATTTCTATTGAAAAATGTCAAAGTTATTGAAATTTGATCACTGTCGAAATTATAGAGGAGGTGTGTATATTAAAGTATAAAATAATCAACATGCTCATATTATTGAACAAACCGTTTTCGAATTTTTTTTTTGCAAAAAACAATAAAAATTCTTGAATTTAACCATTTGTTCCCGTTGATTTTCATTTCTACGCAATATGAAAAGGGCCAATCCCCTTAAATACTAACTTTAATTTATCTAGAAAGCTAGTAAGCTTATAAGCTGTTTAAAAATTATCCATGTGTTTATGGAACTGAACAATGACATCAAAGGCAATACAAGTGTTTTATATAAATAGTAGAGTGGCAAAATCGAGGACTGACACAAGTACATATAGCCTACTGTTATGACATCAGGAAAAAATCAGACATGACAAAATCGATTCGGTGATAATTTAGGATATTCCGGCTTCATACATCGAGCTACAATTTTATGCAAGTGTAGTTGAAAATATGGTACATAGCACTTACAGATTTTGACTCGATCATCTCCATGCATGTTGTAAAAATTATCAAGAGGTTTTCAAAGATCTACGTTGACGGGATATCCCAAATACCGTAGATTGCATACCAATAATTGAGGTCACGCCGCAATGATCTGTTCTTGAGCGTTGGAGATAGACAATCGTTAGATTCTCACATTAATGTGGAGCTATGCAACTTTGTAATTTCGTTAAACTCAAATATGTACGTAAGTAAAACTAATAATGGTAGTGGTCAAGGGAAGTTTAGTATTAATTTGGACAATGAGGGGGAACAATGTCATCAGATATGATTCAGGCTGTTATGCATTTAGCTGTCTAACTATAAAATGGATAATGTGTATATTCTTCAAGAAGTAATACAACTCTCGACACTAATAACCGATATGACATACCATTAACAACTTTCTTTAAATTGGGCACTGAAGATCAATTTACAAAGATGCTTAAGCACAATAAGGTTGCTTCATAACATGCTTGGGAAACTAAGAATTTCCCGTGCCGAAAGAAAGTGGTTTCTGTCGGGGAACCTGCCAGAGAATTGGCAGGAGAGTCCTTCAACCAATCATATATCGTACACTTGAATAACACAGAGTATTATTATTTGAGAATAGGGCACCATGTCATCAAAGGTCCAACTTCGTTTGAAAATGTACATACCGTGAACGACGTAACATGCGCATCCAACTAACTAGTCTGAAAAGTATTAGTATTCGTACTAGAGGATGACTCACACTAGAAAGGTACTCCATAAAAGGTCATTTTGTAGCACTTATCTTCCTCACTCAGATAATTGCTTTCCACCATATTAATATTATTCGGTGACATATCACATTACACTTTGGCTCGCCCACAGGAAGAGCATGTGATATGATTTGGAGCAGATAATTTGAACATTTCAACAGGTGGAAACTTTAGACTTAAATTAAGATATTTTTAATGCGGGTTAAACCAAACCAACCCAATTGTAATGTATTTCTCGTATAAGACCGCGAAGGACTTTATTCTTCCTATATCCAACAATTCGAATGGATCTGTATTATATAGAGACTATTTGAAAGGGACGATTCTTTTAAATTTGGCACCGCGTCTTACTACCCGGTCAGATTATACGCTTAGACGAAAAACAATCAGCCGATTCTATTATAAACTTTGAATATAAACAAGCCTTTATTGAACATCGAACAACTTACCATAGTTTGAAAAGTATTATAAGTACCCTATTCAAGATCCCGTGGGAAAGGTGTTCTTTTAAGATGCGCCCAGAAGTATAGGAAAAGGTTTTATGACTAACAATTTGTTCTTGGCTAAACTCATGTTTGAGGGATGTTTTACTTTTTAAGTGGCTTAATTGGATAAAGCCATATGTGAAATTTGGGTATAGCCGTTAATTTAATAAAAGGGACAGAAGAGTGTGACATTTAAATTAACTTTGCATTTTTATAACGATCAAATAGCTGTCCGCAACATATTGGCAATGTGTCCTTGAATAATTCCTGAATATGCACCGCTGTCAAGGATATCCAGAAATTTGTCCATTTTATGGTCCTAATATAATTCTTCTGCATAAAAAATATTTTTCGTAGTTCCAGTGTAACTTGCGAAATACCTATTAGCACGTCCACTCAAAATACTCAATTCATTATCTTTTCTATACATACAAGAACTAATATATTAAAATAATATGTGGCAGATTATTAATTCACAGTGAACTCGTGTTGTTGAAAACGGTCCAGCTCAAGGGAATCCTGCCCAAGTTGACTACCAACTCTAACCGGAGGACGCAATAGCTTACTTGCAAGATTCGGCTGAAATGCCGGCCCACTCCGAAACGTAGTAGATGACGACCAACTCAAGCAATGGTAGATTCTCTGAAGTTGTTCTGGAATGTCAACCTCTCCCCCGTCCCCTCTGTTTGCCTCTCCTGACACGTCAGCTCCCCTTATATATAAAACATCGCCTCTCACATCATGATTGTGATGGATGTGAAAGGTGTCGTCCTGCCTCCCTTATGTTTTCCTGGCTTTCGGAGCGTCCTTGGCGTCTGCTTGTCTACGGTCTGAATGGATCCTGCGGCAAAGGTCAAGAAAGGTGTTGGTATCGGGGTAAGTAGAAGACCACTGGATGAGGCGAGGAAGAATCCCGTGCCCAAGAAGCGACCGGATCTAAGCAGAAAGAAGTTGGTTGCGAGCGGTGAGAGATCCACCATCAACAGCAGACTTGTGCTGCCCGTCCTGGCTGGGGGAGTTGAAAGTATCCATTCGCAAGGAAGGAGCTCGTGCCGGGTGGCAAGTGGTCCGCCACAAGCCTGAAAGTGGGAGCTTTAGCAATAGCTGCCCTCTCGAGGGGCAACAAGCCTGTGGTTGCTGCCGAAGCCAGTGGGGCTGCTCCAATTCCCGGAGTCGAGCGTGCCACTGGCTCTCGAGCGACGAATCGTCCCTTTCTAGGGCCAACAAGGCTGACATGACCTCCCAATTTACCGGGGAAGTGGGCGCAAGATATAGCCTAGTGGGTGAAGGCAGCGGGTCCCCTCAAAATACTGGAGGTAAGCGTGACACTTACCACACCCAGAAAGAGTCACCTTCTGGGGATGAATCGGCCCTTTCTAGGGTCAACATAACGGCCAGCGTGACCTCGCCAATTACTGGAGAGGTGGACGCAGTCGGCTAGGGTGAAGTCAGTGGGGCCCCTCCAGCTAGTAGAGGTGCGCGTACCGCTGGAATATCCACCAGATAATCCGTGTAGTGCACCCTCGGGCCTCGGCTCGCTGGACAGTGCCAGCCCCCTACAAAGCGTCAGCAGCAAGGCCGATGTGGGCGAGCCCAGTGGGGCCCCTCCAACTACAAGAGGTGAGCGTGCCGCAGATGGCCACAAAGTACTGGAGGCCCTTTTTAGGGCCGACAGCCCGCAAACCGGGAAGGATGGCAAAAGTTCCGGCCAGCACAATAGGTGGAAACCTAACGACGCTAATGGAAGCCCTGACCAGGGTGGAGACAGCCGTTATTCACCAGTAAGGACCGCTGTAAGCGGTACCGACGCAAGCAATAACGCAAGGATCTCAAAAACCCGCGTCAACTCCGACACTTCCCGCAAAGGGGTGTCGGTAAGGATGAAACGCCTGGCTGAATTTTCTTCAGACTCGAAAGACCGGGTCGCACGCTTCGCGCGTGTTGACAGATCGTGCGAGTCCGTGGACATGGAGGGACTGTCTTCAGGACCAGACCTCCCGTTGATGCATGATGAGTCAAGCCAGGGGTCCGATGATGAGTCTGAAGGATTTCAGACCGTAAGACCCCTCCGAAGGGGGAAGGCCGGCAACACCAGGAAGCTTCTGGGGACAAGCCTAACCATTTAAGAGGTAGCTCTGGTGATGAGAGCAAAGTCAGCAGTGGCCCGGCCCAGTGTGCGCCAGCGTTTGGTAAAGGTGGGAAGTGGCGGAAACCTACGGGTGACAAAGCTAGCCGTGCCTCACCCCAGCCTGGTACTAGTGTTGCACCCTCTCTGAGTCCTAATACTACCCGGCCATAAAAAGTAATAAAAGGGAGAGGATGAACTTAACATACAAGATAAATGGATATTATAAAAAAATTTAATTCAACAATGAGCAGTTTATTCAATTGAAAGACAAAGTGCAGTTAACAGTAAATGGTCTAATTATATCATAATGAGTTCTGTTGGAAATTTTACTCGAAGTAAACAACTTCATATCAGTAAAGTTGCGCAAGTGTTTTAACAAAAGAAAACATGAAATCCATCATAATATTGATAGACCAGTCTATAAAGGACAATACCACAGCGTATATATTTATATGCGATACAAAATTATAAGGGCCTAATGGGCACCTTGATATGGTTCCAAAGGTTTCGTAATTCACAGAAAACGATATCATAAATATAAAGTAATTTAAATTTGACGATCACACAACAGTGTTTACAAAAAGTGAGGGTTTGACTACCAGACCTAAGCCAAACTCCCACGGGACAATCCGATCTGACTGAGAATCTGGGACACACAGTCCCATCAATAAACAAAACTTTAGCTGTTCAAACAGAACTTACGTTACAAAAGATTAAAGTCATCCTAATTCAAATTCCGATAAAAAGTTACTTCACGTTACGTTAATTCAAACCATAATTTTAAATATGAAAAGTTACTTAAAAAAACGGAATACTCTACAATTCCAAACAATTAAATATTAACATGTCAACTTCTAATCAGCCCGTAACTGAGGATATTTATGAGAATAAATACATAAGCACAAGTCCAGCGCCCGAGCGGAGACATTTTAAAGATAGGGTATTTAAAATAAATTGACGATTAAATTATAAATACGTTAGCTTTTGAAACAAAATATTATATGCAAAAAGTTTATAGTTGATCAAGAAGTTAGAGTTCATAGCTCCTCTCGTCTAAGCGACGATTTTGATACATTTTACAAGTCTTTCTCCAGCCATTGTCCAGGTCCATGACAATGGTCTGTCGTCGATCGTTGATCGTAGAATAGTCAATTATTGCACGCTTGCACAGCCATTATATAGGGATTTCGTTGTTATGGTGGGGGGGCGAGAAAACACAAACATACGCATGGTGACGTCACGATGCCATCAAATAGTCACGTAGAACTTTGTTGATGTTGATAGTTGTTCCATCGGAAAATCAGCAACATTTCCAATCACCCGATGTTTTGAAGGTGGTTCTTCTTCCATCCGTCAGAGGTCAGCTACGTAAGTAACCTCTAGCAGGCGTTGGTAGTTTATGTCCCAATACTTGCTAGTCCATTTTGAGCGTCGGGACGAGTTGTTGATACACCGGCCTTTCTTGCCCCGGTTGCCGGTCTTGGATTTCCGTGCGTCGTTCAGCCTAGCCGGATTCTATTGAAAGCAGATTCATATTGTAAGTACTTGAACAGATTATTACATTGATTTGTATTGAGTCGTGAAACATATTGTCCATCATAGTTATATTATGTCTTCTTAGCCTACAAGAACTACAACAGCGAAAAATACTATTGTAGGGATCCTAAATTTAATTGAATATATTGGAGTGGGTAGTATGATTTGATGCGATACATCCACTTACGTCAGTATGGGGCGTTGTCCAATTGTAACATTATATGACATAATGTTACACTAGTGGCTCTGGGCTGGCTGGCAGAGAAAAAGGGAAGATCCCTCCCATCATATTGTGTGATGTGAAGGACTACTCCAAGGTAGAGAGGGCCATACGGTCCAAGGTTCGAGAGCCTGTGTAGGCGGTCAGGCAGCCGGGAGACCGAGTACGTCTCCAGTGCGTGTCGGAGAAAGATTACCGCTCCCTCCAGATGTTCTTGCCGAGCTTGAGGATCCAGCTTTGGTCCTACGAGCTGGGATGGGAGCGACTAGTCAGGGTCGTGATGAAAGGACTCCTGACACTGACAAACCCTGATGATATCTAGGAAGAGCTAGTGGAGATAGGCTTCCCCGTGAAATCCATCTCCCAGATGCTCTCCGAATGGAAGCGGGATCAAAAGACTGGAGAAATTGATCGCGGTGTGGAGCTCATAACTTCCGCCATCAAAGGGTCGCTCGAAGCTTCGACGCCGAGGCACCGTCCTAAGAGGGTGCCACACGCTTCTTTGCCGGATTCTATTCTCAGGCACGTCTGGGAGAAAAATTGGCTGAGGAAGGCTTGGCAAATCTCGAGGGATACGGTAGACAAGGCCAACTGGAGCCACAAAGTTCATGTGGTTCGGGAGATGGTCCTAGAATACCGGAACCGTGTCTGGGAGGACAATATTGAGAGCCTGTGTGCTCAGGACAGGTCCCTGTGGCAAATGACGAGGAACTTGATGCGGGTACCCGCAAAGAGGCCGTCTATTGTGGGTCGCAACGGGGTGGCCAACTCCGACCAGCAGAAGGCCGATGCTCTCGCTGAGCACTTAGAGGTGCAATTTGTACCAAATGACAACCCGTAAGACTTAGTGCCCGTTGCGCACGTGGCTCATGTCATCGGTGCGGTCTCGTACAGACCCTTGGGTGAACCAGAACCCATGGAGGCGGCAGAAATGTCGCGGGTGATAGCCGCTCTAAGACTAAACAAGGTGGGACACGCTACGTCTCACCAACTCGTCCAGTTCATGCAGCAGGTCACGAGGAACTTCAACATAAACAGACTGACAAGTGATGTCATTCTTGACGTGGAAAAGGCCTTCAACCATGTTTGGCACGAAGGTCTCCTTTTCAAACACCTCTCCCTGAACCTGCCCTTCTACCTATTTAAGGTTGTTCAATCTTATCTATCCCACCGCACCTTCCCCACTACCTTAGGGAACGCCACCCCCAAGTCAGAAGCATCCAGGCTGGAGTGATGCAGGGTTCCATAATGGGCCCGGTGCTCCTCAGTCTGTATGTGAATGACATTCCAAAATCCCCAGATACCAATTTGGTGCTGTATGTGGACTACACGGCTCTAGTAGCGGAGTCGTGGTGAGAGAAACTGGTGGAGAGGCGACTCCAGGTGCACCTGATGCAGTTGGAGGGGTGGCTGACCACCTGGAGAACAAGTATTAACGTGGAGAATAAAGTTCTACAGCCCGGCCCCACTGCAGCTGTTTGGAGAATAGATCTGATGGGCTGACAGTGTTAAGTACCTGGGATTTACGCTGGACACCAAACTGACCTGGAGTCGACACTGTAACGAGACATTCAACAAGGCGAGGCAAAGGCTGGGAATCCTAGGCCCATTGCTTAACAGGCGTAATGCCCTGTCTACAAGGAACGATCTGACGCTGTCCAAGCAATTGCTCAGACCGATCCTAGACTATGCGTGTCTTGCTTGGGGCCACCTGGCGGACACGTATATAATGAGGATGCAGACGTTCCAGAGCGTGTGTCTGAGGATCATTGTGGGTGCACCTTCGTATATCTGGAAAGAGACTCAGCATCGTGGCCTGGATATGCCTACCATCAAGGACCATTTCTGGGGACTGGTGCAGTCTTTCTACGCCAGACTTTCCCGGTGCCACCAATCCTCTTATCCAGGGGCTTGGGAACTACGTCATCGACCCTTGTGGGTGCCATCGACGTCCCAAAGCTCTGCTCGGATAAGCGAGATGTGACAACAGTTGTTTGGGAGGCTCTCACCTAGCCCCCCATAGAGTAGTGTCTCCGCACGTAACTCTAAAAACCCTTATTCGTTTTCCTAAATATTCTTTCCCCTCAGTATTACTAATAATATGTTTTCTCTTGTTCTCTATTCCAGAACTTCGTGGAAAGCGACAATCCGTCTGCTAGATTCCGAAACCACACGGTGTGACTAATTGGTCGGTACGTGTTGGAACTTGCTCTCGTGCTCCCCTTCAGAGTGCATCAGAGCATGCCGTGACTGTGACTGTGATCATCATTGTATTCATTTCCAATGACCCATTGAAGGAGCAATCAAGGAGACTTTAAGAACTAGCTGACGTATAAGTGGTGGTCACGATGTTTGACGCGTCGGTCTTGCCTCCTCGCTGTAGATAATGTAATATCTGATCCAATTAAATTTAATATTTAGTATTTTAGATAGGGTCTTTGTAAACTGTTTTGCAGTGTCCATATGACATAGTCTTGAATGTCAGAGTTTCTGAAATATATTTCTATGCCCATATGACATAGTCTTAAATATTTGGACGATTACCTGACACCCTATACTGTGTGGCTATGTTCCAGTAAGTCTTACCCTTTAGATCAGGAAAAAAGGTATATCAGGTAATGTATAGATTTGTTACATGACCTAGTTGGGTCTTTGACTGATACCAGTCTCTAGTTTACCAGTTGTTGTACTTTAAAAGGTGCTCACTTCGTGGACATGCTTCTAGTCCAGAGTTATGGCCCAGGTGGTGTTGTTTATTTTGTCCAGCCCCATTCAGGCACCTCTTGGATTAGTTAATGTTTTAATTGCTTGCTATTGTTATAGTCTGTTTCCAGACTGAGGTTGAAATTTAAATATAATATCGGATAACCTGGACGTATTAATGAGTAATAGACCAGCCACAGTATCTCTAAAGCCTATATTCCTGGTAGCACGCCTTTAACTATTTGTAAGCTTATATTTCCAGTTTGAGGAATCTAACCTTTGTATCTTGTAACTCATAAGGTAGTTAATCACGCCAAATAATAGCCCGTTTAAATACCAACGTCGTAACTACGTAAACTAGGCCATTCTATATTTAGGTATTGTTTAACTCTTGTTCTAATCCATGCTTATTAAGTTAAAGTATATTTCCGTCTTGTTTTGGCTATAATAAACTGATTTGTTAAACTTATATATCTCTCTTATGTCTTGTATAACCTATTCATTGGGTATTACCATATTCACAATCCTACAACTTACACTATTCCTTTCTTTGTATATCTTTGTTACTGTATCCACCACTTCTTCTATCTAGTAAGAGAAGTGGCGATACACCAGGATCAAGTTATTCTATCTCAAAAAAATGAATCAGCTTATAAAATTAACGACTGCATTTTATACCAGTTCGAAGCACTATACCACACTTAGGCCTACATGTCCATAGGTCTAATTTTTTAATTTCCTTAATCCTCTCGGTTTATCCATTCATGCTCGTCAATAAAAATTTGAGCATCCGTAATTTTGATGCGTGAATTGAATCCACCTAGACTGTGTAATAATACCCACTTCCGGGTAAACAATCTGCAAAACTTTATGATAAATGGCACTGTCGCGACAGGTCGCACTACAGGAAATGGGTCGTAATACCAAAAATACACATGCTTTCATCAGACCTGCTCTTACAGTTTAAAAATTTGCATTTTTTTTATCAAGGTTTATTATGCGATGGGAGACCTGGCGGTTTAGTGGTAAGGTTTCAGACTTCTGTGCTGGCGGCCGGGGTTCAATCCTCGGTCACGGCACAAATTTATCTGAGTACCAAACCCTTCCTTCACCTCTGACAAAGACATCTTGTGAATGTGGTGAATGCCAGGCCTCCACCGTGGTTCGGATTTCCACGTTAAACTGTAGGTCCTCCATTTCATCTCACAATCACCCTACCATTTACACATTAGTGTAAGTGCGTATAACTCGAACTGGTAGTAAGACGCGGTGCTAATAATAATAGTAATAATAATATGCGATGACCATGAACACAGCAAAAGGACACACCCTTGAAAGCGGCAGGCGTTGATCTCCACGGCAAGTGCTTCTTGCATGGAGTTCTGGCTCCTGATGATAAAATCACACACGTTATTTCCATTGAGGCCTTATCTTAAATTGGCTACTTTATTTCCTTAAGTCGATTCAAATATATTCTAGGTATCTGATCTTAAAACTTAAATAATTACAGCACATTACAATTTTTGATCCCTAAGATCAATCTTTTATCAAATCCAAAGTTTTCATCCTGGTAATCTCTATATAATACTTTGCCTGATTTCTTCTCTTGTCTGACGTGAGCATGGTGGCATTATTTAACAAACTTTTTAAATTAAGAAAAAAAAGTTGTCATTAAATTTCACAACACCCTTGACAGATATTCAAGAAATGTTGAGGTAAACATGTGAAGAAAATTAAACTATGTTTGTACTGGGGCATATATTTTATTTATTTTGGCCAAAAAAAAAAGGAAGGAAGGGTTTGGTAATCAGATAAACCTGTGCCGGGACCGAGGATTGAACCCCGGCCGCCAGTACATAAGTCTGACACCTTACCCCTAGACCGCCAGGTCACCGATTTAGTTTAACATCTAATGATTTTAAATGTATAGATTCAAATAACTGGATTATAAACATATCGTTGGGAATGAGAACTAGAAGTCAAAATAACCTCGTCTGGTTCGCTGTTGATAGGGAGGCCAAGGTTTGAATCCCAGTCATATGTATTGATAACGGTGTTTCCTAAATTGTTAAACAATCTTCAACCCCACAAATGCTGGTATATTTTCTATGGATTATACCTGGTCCACCTATTCCTTATACACACCAGAATGATTAAAATGTGTATAAACAAGATTGGTGGAAAAGGTATATAGTGTTTTTGAAGTAAACATGCTTAGATCAGCTATGGGCCGCAACACGTCCCAAGTTTTTTTAATCTGGTCCTTGGACAAATTTGAATTTGAGGCCACCGATATAAATTACTCCTTCTTTTATCGTGGTAAATTCACACAAAATACAATATTATGTCAAGTGGGTTTCCCTTAGAAACAAAATTAACAAATGTAGCGTATCAGTCATTGTATGTACAGTAGTCCCGTGGCTTCTTTGGTGCTCACTTACAGCTCACAGATGACTTCTCACAGTTCAACATTTAGGTATATACCTAAATTTTGACCGTCAGAACTGACAGCTGCTAAACACATGTTTTTGCAGATCATATGGTTCGGTGTAGGGACACATAATTTGGTCTGGTAACTTTTTAAAGCTGTCAGTCAGCACCAAAGAAGTCATGGGGCTACTGTATAATACCTGAAAATTGAAAGGTTTCTTGTCTACTATATTCGGGAGTCTTTTATCCCTTAAATAAACCAATTAACTATTCTTTATTACCTATGACACTTAATATTTAAGATCTCACATCTAATTACATAGATCTTAAATATGATAATTCAAAATACCTATAGTACCTAAGAATAAAAATTTAAAGGAAATGTAGGCCTAACCAAATTTTTGTGCAGGGAGAATGGAAAAATATCTAGAAAAAACTGTGTCAGTACATTTTACAGGTATTTAAACCTGTCCTCTCAATCTTCTACCCATATGAGACGAAACTAGGATGTGTGTTTATTTATAAAACATATTAAAAAACTATATTTGTTGATTTACATTTGATGTTGTGCCACAATATAAAGTCAACATAATATGAGTCAACAATATATAACTGTGGTAAACATGCAAATAAAAATAAGATGTATTATGAAATTTAAAATATATTTAAGTAGGAAATGATTTTCAATGTTATTTATGATAAACATGAGAGATCTTGCTGAATTAAGACATTAAGGTTGAACAAATTATAATTGATATTTGAAATTTAAGATATTGATAGCTTGGTCAAAGATAATTAAAGATTAATATATTAAAAATAGCATTTGCTTGTAAGGAGAGTGGGGGAACCATTTATGAAAATCCCCTTCAGTAGACCTGCCAACGTTTCGAGCCCCGATCTCCCAGTCGTCATCAGTCCAACCTAACACGAGAGAGACGCCTTAAGCCATTCGGCAAATGAATCGGATCTTTTTTATTTATTTGGTCGTCATCACTTTCAACCGTCAACACTTTATGATGCTTATCTTCCTTATCAGGAATGTTTCTTTCTTCTTCTGGATGAATAGCTTTATTCCAAATTTGTTCTTCAACTGAACCAAAGAAGAAGAAAAATAAATACGGGATCGCAGACACAGCCGCAGATATATAGAACACTTTACTCCAGGCAGTCAGTGTTTGCTGAAACAATGAAATAAATGTCAGTAACATTATTCACTAAACAATGGACACACATTTAACTTATTTATTTCATACTAATATTAATATTGTCACAAACTTTGGTATTTATAAAAACATTTTAAAGTTTCATTTTAATTTATTTGAAATATTTATTGTACGCTTTATGAACAACCACAGGACTTATAAAACTAGTTAAATCTAGAACAGACACAACATCCAACCCCAGGCCGTTAATTCATCACGGTGAAAGGGGAAACCCACATTTAAACAATGATAAATTGGTCGGCCACGCCAATAAGCGAAACCGGGAACCTTACAATTTAAAAATTTTAAAATATATTGTTGGGGGTAATTTAAAGAATAAATGTTTTCTACCAACTGAAGAGTAATCAAATCCTGTTTTAAGCGGTGGCATTCATCGAAAGATAAAATTGAAGAAAGAAAAGTATAATTGTTACTAACTCTTAATTATTGGGAAGAGGATGAACAGAACGAATAGATTTTCAACTTAGATTTTAAAATAAAATTAATCTTGTTCTAAGTGAATAACATGAATGGGAAGATAATTAAATTAGATCTCTAGGTAATATAACTAAGTTTCTTCAAATATTTATGCAATGCTACAAACGTGCAATCTCACGTTTCTGAATGATAACAACAATTCTTGGTTTCTTTTTCAGAACTAAGAGTGTCATATAGAGCAGATTATTTGTGGGCAGGGGGGTATTGTCCCACAAGTCCAACTTTCCCTGACAATGTAAGTGCCTTTCTTTCTACTGCCTGATTTTTTTATATTTCCACTAACCACTACTACAACGATTATATTAGTATATGATCTTGAGTCATTATATTGGGCTAGCAAAGGTAGTTTATATTTTCTATTTTGTTGTATTAAATAGAATAACCCCAAATAATCTGGAGCTAAGTTTACAATATTGCAGCTCTTGTAGACAATGTTATTTACAGCGGTGACCTGGCGGTCTAGGGGTTAGGTGTCAGACTTCTGTGCTGGTGGCCGGGGTTCAATCCTCGGTCCCGGCACAGATTTATCTGATTACCAAACCCT
>CABFOW010008230.1:0-19111 GCA_902141385.1 Timema californicum | reverse complement strand
GGGTCACGATCACTGACCAGGAGGATTAACGTCGTATCTTAGTTGGGCCAGGATCACTGACCAGGAGGATTAACGTCGTATCATCTGAACGGTTTTCATCCGGATCCCTTCGCTGAAAACTTCTAAGTTGCCAGAAAAATAAAATACCCTACATTTTATTCCATAATGGAATATTAATAACAGTATTTGTTCTCGTGGAAAGGTGACACAAAAGGGAATTCACGCATGGAAAGTTTCTGGTAAACAATATAGTTAAAGTGAATATTAGAATATTTAAAGATATGTTTAGATTTAAACAATGTATTTAATTTCATAACAGCCTACGTAACATTTATCAATATTATTAAAGGTATATTTTATTTAAAAAAAGGTATTATTCACAATTCCTGTTATTAATATTATTCAAAATTAGTCTAATATTTATTATAAAGTCCCAAACGACTTCTAATCATTACATTTACAAACAAAATGCACAACTTGCAATATTATAGCGTGTTTGTAAGTCGTCTTAATTTGTCCTAAGGGCCAATAACCATCACACTCTAAGCACCACTAACATAAGTTTTAATAAAAAGCAAGTAACTTTTAAAAATACACAAAGTGCGTTAAACTATCTTTTTTTGACCAAACAAATGTAATCTCAATGTTGTCTTAAAACAAAACCTTATCTTCTTTTTATCAAAAGTTAATGATCTTAGTATAAACACACTTATTTATTAAGGACTAA
Source organism: Timema californicum (assembly GCA_902141385.1). Lineage (NCBI taxonomy): Eukaryota > Metazoa > Arthropoda > Insecta > Phasmatodea > Timematidae > Timema > Timema californicum. Next base: position 18,384 of record CABFOW010008230.1, on the reverse strand, counting down.
TTCATTTAACGCCAAAGTAACTCAGTTTACTTTTTACTTGCCAGATTTTACAACTATCAACACCTATCATTTTATGTTGAAAAGAAATCTTTAATTAAAATTAATAATTAACCAGCCAAAGTTTTCTTTAATTATGATTTGTAAAATTAATGGATGTCCAAAATGTCCGGACGTATAGTAACCCTATATTTACAACATCTATCTAACATAAAAGATAACTATGTTATATGTTTACAAATTAGGACTTGATTAGGACTCGAACTCTCTAATATATTATAACCATTGACCATTCTCTGAATCAACTTATTGGTCAGTTGAATGAGTATTATATTTTCAAAATACTCCCTACTTCACGGGTTGATGATTACCACATTACATTTTCTAGTACAAATATTGGACATTACGTTCCTTCATTCATAACGTCAATATAATTTATTTCCATTTGTCAATGATTGCTACCAGCGATAATAATTGTGAACGAAAACTATTATTCTCCCGCTAAGTCCCATCTTTTAAACAGTTGTTACTATTATTTTCATTTACTGATTCAATATTACAAAAAAATATTAAGTCCGAGAAAGAATAATTTGGAAGATATTCGCCAACAAGAATTTAGAATCAAAAAGTTAATTTTGAAAGAGATGACCGAAACAGAACACAGGACGAGAAGCGTCAACCAAGTCCAAGAGTGTGAATGTCAAATCCCACAACAGTGGTATATATTCCCTCTACTGCTCAGATTGGGAGCGGTTGGTAAGGGACTAGGGGAGAACAAGTGACGAGTGATTGGCCTTCTTGCCATCCTTGGCTGGAACCTGCTAGAAACTATTCTCTGGCGGGGCCGGAACTACTCCACAATCCATGTGACTCGCTCAGTCGGCCGGGCTAGTTGATGCAACTTGTGTGCTGTTTCTCTCCTCGTGCAGGTTAAGTAGGTCGGGATGCACAGTAGACAGCGGGCAGTGGTGAGTGGAATGAATAATTCTACAGGTGATAGCAATGCTCTTCTTGTAACGTTGCCGCCAGATGTTACACTCTTTATATTTTCTAATCCAGCTTTCACCTCAACCGATTTGTCAATTTATTTAAATGTACTTTTTCAAATTATTAACACACATTGCTTAGCAAACATGTTGATAACCTTGCGCAACATTTAGAGCTTGGAGCCACTAGCGAGAAACTGATGCACACGTGCAGCGAGCAGGTCTGCTCCAGCTGACTAAGTGACGTGTCTATACTGGCACATGTCCACTGCTCAGACTGCCTTGCTGCCCTGGCATTACATATGAGTTAGATATATGTGATGTTGAATTGAAAGGAAGTCTACTTGCGTTGAGGAAGAGTGGAAACCCATTTTGGAAGACCCACTTTCAGTACACCCGACCGGGATTTGAACTCCGATCTCCTTGTCGTCGCCATTCTAGTCTAGCACAAGAGTGACACGTTAGACCGTGTGGTGGTCATATTATTTTTGCTTGTGGTATGCATGTTCAACTTCATGTTCAACTTCATATTCAACTTCACGTATGCTCTAAAGATGATGTCTGTTTTTAACGCTCTACATATTTTGTCTAAATCATTTTTGACCTCGTCTTTCTTTGTCAATGAAAACAACTTTTGAACAATTGTTGCTTTTACTCGGTACCATGCAGATTAAACAGACTGTACTAAGTGATAATGTGGCCTGATCTCTCTCTCTCTCTCGCGCGTGCGTTATAAATTATGTATTTAGTGTTTTTATGAAACAAGTATCTTTATATCACTTGTTGTTCGGCCACTATACTAAGAAAAGCAAAAATTCAATATGGCGGGAAATTTTCCGCCACAGAGGATTTTTCTCGGCTGGGGTTTTGTGGGACTCAACGGATTATAATTCCATGGCATTAGTTATTAAAGTACATAAATTTTCATATTGACATTCACAGGGCTATAACTTATATAGGCTGTATTCGAATAGTCACGTACACTTGACTTGATGCAGACTTGATGCAGTCTTGATAATTTTACATTTCTCGCGGTTTTCATAGTGAAGACTGCATCAAACTATTCGAACGGCAACACACTTGGAACCACAGGGCTGCTTCCTACCGAATAATTTGTGTAAGTCGGTGCTCAACAGACGAAACGATAATACTAAACCAATTGCCAGTCAAACACCGCACCAACGCCGCATGGCTCGTAGCGTTCGTATCCATGGTTACCAAGACCTCGAGAAAACTGCATCGGACAGATCTACACTTGGTCACGTGATTGCCAATGCAGCTATCAACGCGACGTCGCATAAGTAGACTATTCGGATACAGCCTTAGTCTCTAACACTAAAACTACTATTTAAATAAAGGGTGGGTGGTATGACATATTATTAGAAGGGGTTCTTAAAATAACATTGTATGCCAGGGGGGTGGAGGGAGTTAGAAAAAATAGCGTGACGTAATTTACAGACAGCCCCTAACAATTCTAGTACTAAAGAGTCTGATTTCCCCCCTGATAGTTGGCAGTCGCGGGAATTGAAATGGTTGCCAACTTGAAGTTCCTCCCCCGCTCGGGCTACGTCACTTCCTGTTCACCCACCTCTTGGATATTTATGGTGGCCCGGTAAGAGACTTCCGTCTTGCAGCCAAACTATTAAAAACCTGTTGCTGGGGGCGGCAGACGATGTAGCCTCTATACTCTACTATAGCGGGGGCGGGGAGACGATGTATCCTCTATACTCTATTGTAGCATGTTGGAACGAAAACTTTCCTCGAACAAGATATTGAAGTAAAACACTTCCGAGTTATTGATTTTCAGTAAAATCGTTACTCATTTACAACAACAAAAATGCGTATTTTCAAAAATTAATATGATCTAGAATCAAAACTATAAAATTATGACCATAACACATTTATATAAATTTTGAATGAACTACACAACCTTTTTGGCTGTATTAACATGTACAGACAGACATTATACAGACAGACGGGCAGACATTCATACAGACGAATATACAGACACAATTGGAACACCTACCTTCTTTTTAATAAAACTTCTAATTCAAACAAATATACTAAACTAAGTTGAAACTGGCATATAAAAATGGCTAATATACTTTGCACTCATTTGATTGGACTTTACCTTCCTTACTTCCCCTTTTTCCTCCCCTACCTACTCCCCTCCCCTCTTTCAGAACTTCCCGTGCCCTAACGACAGCGCCACCGTCGGCAATTCCTGCTGCCTACACAGAAAAGCGGCCGTTAACGGCTTCTGATAACGATGCTACAAAGCTACTAACGACTTGCTCAACTTCCTGTGTTTTCGCCTCACGACTCTCTGCAATTCTGTTTTAAGGGGACCCAAAATCTTTATTCGCCGACAAAGAATTTGTGTCAAGATTGTTTCGCGTTATATTTTGTTCGCAAGGCCTCTGGAGAGTAAATGTATATTTTCTGTGTTTGTTTGCCCTATCCAGCGCGTTGCACCCCACCCCCCCTCGTACACATTCACATGCGTACTGTCAAGCTGGGTGAAAGTAATGTGTGAACCTCGCGGCCAAATGCTGGCTGGGAATATTGAAAGTATGCGATTTTCTAACTCTTAACAAAATACATATATTAATTAATCAAATAGCCGAAGCTATCATTTATTCATTTTAGTGAGGATAACACCATTTAGATATCATGTTCTGGAAATTGAAAAGTAACACCTGGACACGGGAATCGAACCCGGGGCCTTCGGCTTAGTACGCCAATGCTCTTACCACTGAGCTATCCAGAACATATCTAAATGGTGTTATCCTCACTAAAATGCATTAACAATAGTTTCGGCTATTTGTTTCATTAATATGCAATCCTGTACAATTATAATATAATTGTCTAATGGCAGCAATAAGTCAACTACCGAGTCGCTAATGGCCGCGTTGTCTGATGGCTGTGATCTTAGATAATCACATGTTTATAAGCTGACGACTTCCGCNCACGTCCATCTCAGACTCTGCCTTAAACTATGAGTGAAGAATGACCATGGGCACGGGACGAATCCTGGATAGCTCAGTGGTAAGAGCATGGGCGTACTAAGCCGAAGGTCTCGGGTTCGATTCCCGTGTCATTTTTCAATTTTCATAACAACATCCATATAGTTTGTGTAAAAAGACTGTCGCCCTCTGTTCTAACCCGGCAACCAACGTGCCCTCTACCTTGGTTTGCAGGAGCTTGTTTATCTATTTATGGTAACGAGTCGCTAATTAACGCCGAGTTAGAGCTGAAAACTCCGCTACGTAAGTGGAGGGTGGGCTGGGATTCAGGCAGTCACTAATTAGTCGACACAACTCATGACTGTGGCCAATCACAACATCTGTGTTGGTGTGTTTAGATCATTGTTTCTAGGCTCGGTGTGTATTCACACGACACAGCTGATGTTTCGTCTGTCTTATTTTATCCCCATAATGCTAGTAACCATCATATTTAATCAAATCTGACGTGTTTTCTTATAAGTAATACTTGTTTGCGTTGTTGGATAGCATCACGTGACTACAGACAATTCGGCTGTAGGCCCCACTTCAGGTTATAAATGATTATAAACACAAGAGTTAAACTAAACTAAAACAAATCAATCAGAAGTAATAATATCAATCTGATCTTGGTTACAAACTGTAAATCAAATAACTTTCACTTAGGATCCAAACAAGGGAAGCCTAGGTATCCCCTCGTTACTAGATCCCTGCAATGCTTGTTGCATAGATCACGGCGCGTGTGTGTTTCTAATATCACTGTCCACGAATATACATACTTATGGCTTTTATAAAACAAGAAATGGCGTCCGACAGTGAAACTAAATGCTGGATTGTCTCAACAGATGGAACCAACGAACAATGATCGCTCAAACAAATGTTTTATAAGTAGGTATACTGGTGTTTCCTCCGGGTTAGTTGGTACCACCTGATGACACAACAATACGGCCATTACGCGGATAAACGCGGATTCATCAGATGTAACTAGGTTAAAACTTAACACTTATTGATTTTAATAAGTGTGTTCCTACAAAACGTCGTTAATACAAGAGAAACTTTGTCATTCAGTTTGCTTCTACTTGTCATTAGCTTAACGTCAGTTTGTCATTAGCTTAACGTCAGTTTATTTGTCATCAACTCGCAGTTCATTTATAAACATGAGTTAAACTTAATCAATATCTGAAATCAGTCCTTGGAGCAAACAGAAGCTGCTGCGAACAAGAAGAGTAGGGCCCCATCTACCGCGGTCACGTGACGCCGTGGAGAATACGATCACTTATGATGATGGTGATGATGATGATGATGACGAGTCAGTAATGTACAGTACACAGTTAGTGCTGCCAGTTCTCGCTTGCCGCGTGTTTCAAACTTATTATTGGCCCTAACATCGCTCGTTAAAGCAAGATTTCAAAATAAACTGAAAACTTTACCAGCTTTCATCGATCTCTCTGCGACTTAGGTTTCTGTCTGGCTCGAAGGACTAATATTACAATCAAACTACCTACCGTCCCTTCCCTTAAGGTCATTTCACTATTAGATTATTTACTTATAAATGGAAGCAACAAGTAAATCTTAGGCTGTATGTACCGTATGTTTATTGCTACTGGTAATATTCCAACCCCAGTAGTGTGCATGGCCAACTAGCAAGGGTTGACAACATGTGCGAGACTTCCAACACCCGCAGCAAATTGAAACGGGCCTGACAACCAGTGACGTCAGGTTCTTTCACTCAGAATTGCGCCAAAGGGGAACGTATTGACCAAAAGGGAAACAAAATTGCACAAAAGATATGTACGTTCAATTTAAATGGGTTACATAGCTGAGAAAAGGAGCTAGGTATCGATTAAAATGGGAACTGACCCGAGCAAGAGGAGTGCGTGTTTAAATAAACTAATTGTAGCTATAAAATAAAACCAATTTATGATGATCGCAATGGCCTTAATCTTCCCCGTTGAGACAAATTAAATATATATCGCGTGTTCTATATTAGTGTTCACTATTATTATTTTAAAATCTTTTAGTGAATGGTTTAAATTGCTGAGCTAAAGACATTTGTTTGGCATTGCCTTTAAATTATTATTAGAATAAAAACAACACTTTAAACACTTGTACCAATTGTAGATAAATGTTTCCCGTTGTTCTCACAACACAGTACAACTTATCAGACGTTCGCAACCTTGTCCATACCTTCCAAAGGTAGGCATCATACTGACACACATTGCTCTAACATAGGTTGATAAGGGGCCCCTGACTGCGCATACATTTTTCGGCGTCACCTCGAATCTATATGGGAGCCCGGTACTGTGTAATGTATTCTCACTGAGGACCCCTAGCGACAATGTGGTACACCTTTATTTGTCAATAATAATATAATAATCTCCATCAGCTGCGGACAAACCCAGTAGAGAAAGAATATAGCTCTGTAGCTTGAGGATGACCTTTTTGTACGCCATGTGACCTTTTATGTAGGTTAGGCACCCTCCATTTTAGGAATATGGATTCATTTGCTCGGGTGTGTGTCAATTTTTTTTAGTTCCATGTTTGTACACAAAGTAACTTTTGTTTTGGAGCCTACCATAAACTTTTGTTGCCACCCCACGTCTTACTGATGTTTTATTACATGTAACATAGTGTTATAAAGTGTAGCGAGTACGGAGTTTAACCAAGTAGATGGGCTCCAACTGGCGGGAAATCATTACATCATAGAGTAGAGATAATTATTTATACTGTACATAGTTTAGTTCGTATTTTAGAATGTCTAAGGAAATTAGTTTTTATGTAAGGTAATGTATTTGTTGCCTCAATCTTCCTGATCTTACAGGGTAGGTCCCTTGGTGCCTCAATCTTCCTGATCTTACAGGGTAGCGCCCTTGGTGCCTCAATCTTCCTGATCTTACAGGGTAGCGCCCTTGGTGTCTCAATCTTTCTGATCTTACAGGGTAGGGCCCTTGGTGCCTCAACCTTCCTGATCTTACAGGGTAGGGCCCTTGGTGCCTCAACCTTCCTGATCTTACAGGGTAGTGCCCTTGGTGCCTCAATCTTCCTGATCTTACAGGGTAGGGCCCTTGGTGCCTCAACCTTCCTGATCTTACAGGGTAGTGCCCTTGGTGCCTCAATCTTCCTGATCTTACAGGGTAGTGCCCTTGGTGCCTCAATCTTCCTGATCTTACAGGGTAGTGTCCTTGGTGCCTCAATCTTCCTGATCTTACAGGGTAGCGCCCTTGGTGCCTCAACCTTCCTGATCTTACAGGGTAGCGCCCTTGGTGCCTCAATCTTCCTGATCTTACAGGGTAGCGCCCTTGGTGCCTCAATCTTCCTGATCTTACAGGGCAGTACCCTTGGTGCCTCAATATTCCTGATCTTACAGGGTAGGTCCCTTGGTGCCTCAATCTTCCTGATCTTACAGGGTAGCGTCCTTGGTGCCTCAATCTTCCTGATCTTACAGAGCAGTGTCCTTGGTGCCTCAATCTTCCTGATCTTACAGGGCAGTGCCCTTGGTGCCTCAATCTTCCTGATCTTACAGGGTAGGGCCCTTGGTGCCTCAATCTTCCTGATCTTACAGGGTAGCGCCCTTGGTGCCTCAATCTTCCTGATCTTACAGGGTAGTGTCCTTGGTGCCTCAATCTTCCTGATCTTACAGGGTAGGGCCCTTGGTGCCTCAATCTTCCTGATCTTACAGGGTAGTGTCCCTGGTGCCTCAATCTTCCTGATCTTACAGAGCAATATTCCACTCCACCTCTCACCCCCACCATCAGTCCTCCCCTCTGGGCCTGCAACAACATCGCGACACCACAAGATGGCAGAGAACGAAGAAACAGTTCAGCAATAGAAAGATCAACCCTGAGAGAAAGCAACCTTGACTTGTATCCGAACTCCCGGTCTGGGGTTTGCTAGCTCTCCAGCTGTGTGTGTGTTGGACACATCTCGCTGGTTCATTATCTGTCACAGTGTGAGATTGCCTTGTTTCTCACAATCTCCCATCAGAAGTCACGTGATTTCTTGAGCTCTTGGAACACTGTGTGGTCTCTAGTCACGTGACTTTTAGAGCTCTTGGAACACTGTGTGGTCTCTAGTCACGTGACTTTTCGAGCTCTTGGGACATTGTGTGGTCTCTAGTCACGTGACTTCTCGAGCTCTTGGGAAATTGTGTGGTCTCTAATGTAATCCTTCCATCTGCGTCTAACTCTTACCAATGGTCTCTTACCATTGGGTTGGCCAGTCATTATTCTGAAGAGAGTTCTAGAATCTACCATTGACGCTGCATGTCCTGCCCGCCGTAATCTTAGAGACTAGATTATCCTAAAGGTGTTGTGATGCGTACAGGATATGTGACTCATCGCCAAGTACAGAACAAGCCAATGTGTCTCTGAACAATTCTTATGATGAGACATCGTACAATTCCCGGTATAAGAAACAATCTGTCACTACAGCCCTCTGTTGACCAACATCGATTGTGTTGGTTGGTCGAACTGAGGAGGGTCGGCTAGTTGGCAGACCTGCGATGTAATCAAGGGGGAAGAGAGTTACTAAGCCCTCTGGCAGGAGCACTAACTTACCCTCGTGCAGCTCATGGAAAGTTAGTAATCTAACTTGTGTTCTCAGCCCTTGGGAGTTGATAATTCTCAGTTTTCTACACAAAGTTAGTGGCAAATCATGCGTTAACGTAGCTCAAAGTTTAGAAATTTGGAGCGCACAGTAGCAGGTAAAATAGGGACGATAAATTTGTTTCCTTCTCTTTGCAGTCGTATACTAAAAAATATAATTTTAAACCACAATAACTACCTAAAGGATTTTCTATATTTTTTATCGCTACCCCAGAACCCGACGGGGATATATTAAAATCCAACCATTTTGAGATTATCCCCCAAATTCCCAAAGTTTACTTAGTTCAGTGTAAACTGAAGAGTAGCCTAAGTAGTAATGTATACATTTAATTTAAAAACAAACATTTTAAGTAGCATAATGATACAATGAAACCACCCTAAGCATCCTGGTGGTCTTAATGCTCTCTAAGTAATGAATAGGTGGGGCCAACGGATATTACGCTAGTATCTCTCTAACTATAATGACTTACCAACCTAGATAATGCACCGACATTTGCCTGCAGACAATAGTTCTGGCGATGTTCTACGGGATTGCCGGTTTGTGTGCCCTCTAAGTGCAGCCTGACTCACGCGTTATGGTCCATTGATGGGCCCCAAAGGAGCGCCAGAGGAACATGGATGCGATTCAGTCCACGTTGAGAAGACATTAATTACATTTATCCGTGTAAAACTCAATTCCCCAGCCATCAGTTGGAATCTAGGTCGAGGGGGGGGGGGTAGTATCTTCTTGAGTGTTCATTGAGGTTTATTGTGTGTTCACTTTGGGTGAGTGGCTGTGACTGTTTAGTTCCATTTGTGTGGTCATGTGACAGTTTCCTTGCATTCTTTATTCCCGAGTAATGTCCGTAGGGCCGAACACTCCTCTGTATGTTCAAATTGGGGTAATGCAGTGTTTTAACAAAACAAAACAAATCCTGATATTTACCTGGAGGCAGAGGAAACTCTGTTATAACAGGACTATTTACTATCTACCTGGAGCCAGAGGAAAACTCTGTTATAACAGGACTATTTACTATTTACCTGGAGGCAGAGGAAAACTCTGTTATAACAGGACTATTTACCTGGAGCCAGAGGAAAACTCTGTTATAACAGGACTATTTACCTGGAGCCAGAGGAAAACTCTGTTATAACAGGACTATTTACCCGAAGCCAGACGATGACTCAAACATGGGTGAGTTTTCCTCACACTCTCTCCTAGCAGTAGAAGTGAAGGACGATGTTTTTTAGAACTTGTGTGTCGAGACGTTGGTTCAGGTTCAACATTGTCAGGATGAAACAAAGTTTAAATATAATTTACAAATGTTGAAGGCTCGTCACGCAATTTCCATGGATAAGTTTTTGTTTGAGGAGTTGATTGATTTAAAACCAACTTTGGAACGACCAGGAGGGAGGGAAGGACAAACCTCGTGTCAAAACACACACACACAAACCAAAAACCAATATACATTTTGAAACCATACTGAATTTTTAGTTTAGTTTGAAAAAGAGAAAGTAAACTTATTCTAGAGCTTTTACCTCGAGTATTCAGAGATTGTTCTTGAAAGGTAAACATTTTAGTTCAAACCGTATTTTCCACCGTCAAGATCCATTCTCAGTAAACTTTATCCCCCCCCTCTTTATAATTCGTACTAAGGGATGGAAATGGAATTACTGGGGGCGGAACTCGAGGAAAACATTGTCTGTTCCGTTCATAATATTAGGTCTACCAGACCGGAGATCACATCCTGCTTGGTGCATTGGAACGTTCTCTACCTAACTAATTCTAATCGGGTTTTAATATCAAAGAATGTTTACGATATTTGACTTTTGCCTTTAGGAGGTAGGTTTTTAAAAGTTCTTGAGCTATCTCTCTTTCATTTTAACTAAATAATATTGTATGTAATTTTGAAACCCAAACGATGGCTCCCCACCTCCATAACCAGCACTCGGACACTACACCAAATAAGAGTATAGCGAGCAAACTCGCAAATAGCAGGCTGTACCAACCAACACAGAGCTATGTTTGAAAGGTTTCTACTGTTATACGAGACGGTGTGGCGTTGTTTCGCTTGCGAATGAGTTTTCAATCTGACAACACTGTAAAACCATCACATACCAAAGGATTAAGGCGATGGAATACCAAAACACGCCATCGTACAAGATACGTAACTGAATTACACTATTTTTATACCGAGTTCATCATGTAAAACGATTTGTTTCGTTTGATTAGGAAACTATATTCCTGTTGTTAGCGTCATTTGTTGTCTCAAAAATTTGTCGCGTTATATAAGTAGAAGTAAAACCGTTCCTATATTAAATGCACACTTTAGCTCAGTTAGTAGCGTACTTGTCTAAACTCAGAAGTTCACGAGATCAATTTTAATTTTCTGTCTGAATTTAAATCACTTGTTAGTAATAAGAATTCAGTAAAATATTATTTTACTTTCACAACTATTTTTAAAACATAAATATGCCCTAAAGGTTTTTACCATGCAAATAATAATTAGCTTACTTAGCCTTTGTTTTAAATGTGTGCATTTTTATGCTGTTAAACACGTTAATTTAATTTTTAAATAATTACCTACATATAAAATTTCAAAATTAATTGACTTTTTTATTTACTACCTTGTTAAATTATTTCTAAAGAAGAATAATATGGAAGTTTACGTAGGCTCAAATATCTTGTATACTTTTATAAAAAATATTAAAAACAAATTATACACTTACTAATACAACAACTTGAGATTAAAGTTTTTTTCAGTCTGATAAATAGATTTAAAAAAAAGTTGTACATGTCAGGATTTGAACACGCGAGCGAGGATGAAGAAGTTACTCTACCGACTCAGACAAATTGACGGTTAAATAGATAAGAGAAAATTAAATTTATTATAATTTCATACAAGTAAATGTTTTTAGTGACTGAATGAATAAAATGTACAAAGCAATAATATTTGTTTGCTTCTGTAAACCTATTTTATTCAATGATAAATTTATTTCAACAAAATTTCCCTCAAAATGTTGGTAACTGAAGAGAGGGATGGCATCCATTTTGTTATTTTATGCTCTACTCGACAGACAAGAGCTGTCTCGCACGGTGGGAGGCTGGTGAGTAGAATCCTCTCGCTATTCGGTCGTGTGACGTCAGGTTTCGCAGCGCAGACGTTTTAAAATCAGGGGTTTGCGAGCGACTGGCTACCCGCACGTTTCAAAATTAGAAGTCCTGATCTTATTTTCCAATTTGCTTTGCTGGAGAGGTTTTCAGTCGGAATTCTAATCCTAGCCATACGAACTGAATGTTACTCTCGCTTAATGTAAATGAGGGTACATTTAATTTAAAACTATCCTCTATACGCCATTAACGTGTGAAAATACTAGCCGGGAAGTACGATGCGGTGCAAAAATAATAGTATTGTTTAATATAATTATGTGCTTTGCTTTCTAATACAAGTCTGGGCTTTCCGCATATTGACACAAATGAGAAAGGAATGAGGAAAGTAGAATATAGATGAAGTGTATCCACTTTTGTGCAAATCTGGGTGCAGTTCCTCTGTTTTAATGTTCATATACTCGTTTAGTAAAATAAGAAGAGTGACTTTAATTCAGTCAACAATGTGTATATTTTTGAAGTTATACTTCTTTAGGCGCGTTATGAAAAAATGATGGGAGTGAAATTTTAAGATGCGCGCGCATCACTGTAACACAAAAGTAACAGGTTGAAGCTAAACCGCTCATTAAGTCTCGGGGAAAAAAAGCTACCAACAAAATAGAAATAGAACCTCTGTTAGTCGCGCATGTTGGTACGCTCGCCGCCTCTGGTCACTGTTTTCATATATATAATATTTATCCACATGTTTCTAGTTTCTACATTCACAACACGTGTTTTAGTTTCATACAAGTGCGAATTATATATGTGCTAATAAATTATATTCAGTAGTGATTTAAATTGAATATTTTGATTAATATTATTTACTATTCGTAAATATTAGTGAAAAAAAATTTGCTTATAGACTTTCAAGTGCTCCAATATAATTGAGGTTAACTATCCGTATGTATTATTTATTTATATAAATTAAAATATTATTTATTTAACTTTTCAAATTTAAACTGAACTTTATTGACTGTGTTGACTATCCTTTTCCAGTCTTTTTTATCATTTTATTGTAATTAATTATTTGCATGCAATTAAAAACTATTTTTTAATTATGCCAAAGAAGTATAACTTCTCACGCGCGTACGTAAGTACACACACAAAAAATTTTATTGTACGCTTGTTAAGTGTGAAAATGGGCATAATATTATGCACACAAACAAACAGCTAAATCGCAAATTATACCAAATTAAATACCTTACCCTCTAAATGCTGGTCTATTAAACTTATGTGCGATATTTTGTAAACAGTTTTGATTATTTTTTCTTGGCAACATTATTAATTCAACTATTTTCAAAGGGTGTGGCACAAAGATGGCTTTGTGAAATATTGGTGGAAAAAGGAGGGGGGGATAAGTACAAAAATGTCTGCCCTACTACCCGACTTAAGACCTTTAGCTTCATTGACCTTAAGCAAGAATTATTTCAAGTTCAAAGAACACAATTAATTACAGATGAATTAACATTAGAGCTATTATTATAGTATTTTCACAAAATATTCTGTGGTTCTCCCGTTTGGACATTTTGGACCTCTCGGTAAAAATTATTGTAATTTACTTTTAACGTTGACTCTAAAGACAATGTTTTGTGTAACACGTGTGTTCAAATTATTACTTAAAATATACTTAATATACAGTAAATTCGAGTTTTAGAATAGAATAATATTTGATAAGTATGTTTTGTTGACCTGTTGGGAGAAACAAAGATCATTAATTAGCTAAGCCGTCTCCTAGAGCTAGAACATTATACTGTATTGTGGGCAAGACATATTTCTCTTAGATTATCCGATATTTAAATATTGTTATTACCTCCAGGACCATACACCGTACCCATAACTGAGTAGACCCCCTGGCTCGGCTTATGGACATTGTTGAAGCAAAGGAAGTATGCGAGGATAGGGAAATGTGGAGAAAGTTGGTGACGATGGATTAAGTACGAAGTTTTTTTAAAGCTATGGTCAAAGTGTCTTGCCTACCCCATAAGGGAATGGCGTTATTATGTATGTATGTATGTATGTATGTATGTATGTATGTTGAAAGGTACTTCAAATCGTCTTTCGGTACATATTTGAAACGAGTGCTTGGATGTATTGCTAAACTCGCTCGTGTCCCAGGTAGGTCTATTTCATTACTTCTCTTGTGTTTGTTCCAAATTTGTTTTAATGGCGTACTTGCCTTACGCTCTCAATGCTTTTATTTTAAATACCTGCGTATTAATTTTTTTTTAATCTCACACCATCAAAATGTCACAAACGTACATTGTGTAAAATACAAACATTCTTTCTCGAATATTTAGGGCCTACCATAAATTTGTCCGATCGACATTTTGTTTTGTGACATAACTTCGTCCTTAAAAACAATTTCAATCAACAAGTACAACTCTCCTTGATTCTAATTCACTTCGATTCTAAATCGGGAGCCCTTGGTTTGATATCCTTGTATCATAAATTATTTATTTTTATAATTGATATTCAACACGTGTTTCGTTTGGTCTTAGTAGAACTAATTCTTTCCTTTGGTCTTCTACTCCGACACCTAAATTTTCCTCTTCGGATGTTTCCCTCTTTATTAACTGTTGTAATTTTTGGATCTAATTTTCTACTTTCCCGGTGTCTGCTAACTCTTCAGTTCAGAGGGGCGTGACTGCATAGCCTGGCACAACTTTCTGATGTCTGGCTCCGAATTTAACCTATCGCGGTGACACAGTGTCATCGACCAAGATACATTTTCACACGAAACTGACTCTACATTATTATCCAAACAAAAGAAATACCTACTTTCTGATTAGTTCTGGAAAACTAAAAAGTTTAGAGACATTGTCGGAAGGAAATCGATTATAGTTGAAATATAGGACTTTTTCCGAATCGGCTGATGTGGTTTGACGTAATAGCTGGAACAAGGACTACATAACTTATAATGGCGTGCCCCGTGCCCCGCGGTCTCCACTCGGGGAGGAAACTTGTCTTTTAAAAATAAAGTTTATCTCTAGGGCAGCAACGTTTAAAACAATCTTTCCTCCATTTTGTGTTAACTTGTGTTCTGAGGATGGTGTTCCACGCTCCCTCTGGATACAACCTTCCTAAACCCTAGGAGCGGTTAGTAAGCGGCGATAAACAATAGTGTAGTTATGTAAACCTTTTAAGGGGGAACGCCCAGCCTTTTCTTTAAAAACTTGTACTAATAAAGGTCTAAAATATAATATAAATTACCATTAAATTGTTTTGAATGTTTTTCCGCAATTAGATAAAAGGTGGGGTTTTTCCATAAAACAAACAGAATTCTCACAAATCAAACCGTATAAAATTTATTAACTTTTGAAGTTCAGGTTTTTTAAAAAATTTACAATTCTATTTGATGGTTAAAGCCCACATTTAATTTTTTACATAATTGGATTTTGTGTCATTTTAATATTTGAAGTTTTTACTGGTTCTGAAACAAAAAAGGTTTTCTGCAGGAAAACCCCCCCATTAAAATACAACAATGCTTATATTTTTTAATTTTTATTAATTTACTAAAATAATACCAGTGAAGATATATTAATTATTATATTTACTTCATGCCATTTGCATGACCCTAAATTTATAGTTTACAATGTTTCTATTTTACAAAACAAGTGAAGTAATTTTAAAAACCTCAATTCTTTGATTTTTAAGTTGAAGCTTTCTAGGAGGTTTGAGGTTTTTCTACTGAAGCCATTTCCTCCACCGCTCCTAGTTGTATTTTCGCGCTCAGTCCCACGAGGGTTTGTTGTGGCGTTAGTCCCACACCTGGTTTACAAAGCAAGGCAAGTGTGTTGTTTTTGTAGGGACTTGAATATTTTGAAGAATGGCTCTCAAATTTGAACAACTATTTTAAGCAACAAACATAATTTAAAATATATTTATCGTGTTAGTAAGTTGTTTTAATTAATTAACTTATAACCGCGTTTTACTAACCGTTCGGGTATATGCTTAAGTACTAATTACGCTAATGAGTTAGGGATTGGGAAGGTTGAATTTAGAGGAAGTGAAACCACATATGTGTGTAGGGAGAGGGGAAAACCCGACTGAGATTCAAACCTTGGCATCCCCGCCCTCGGTAGTTTAGCCCAACACGAAACTATCGCGTTAGCTAACTACGCCACCAAGGTGGTTTTAGTTAATACAATAAATTGTGACAGTTAAAAAAATAGGTTTTTCAAAACTAGGTATTTAAGTAGCTTACTATAAAGTTCGGATTCCACGTTAAACTGTAGGTCCTCCATTTCATCTCGCAATCACCCTACTATAAAGTTATTGATTCCGTTATTGATTGCAATAATAAAATAATCACTTATTTCTTGAACGTCTGCCTTGCTAAGACGTGTCCTTGAGCGATCTTATTGGTTTGTACGTTGCCATGGACACAAACGGACAATAGTAGTGTCCCTGGCGTATGGGAACAGCGCTCTGATTGGCTATATTTGGTCGCGTGACCACATCCCTCGCTCTCTGATTGGCTGTTGGCTCTCCCCCTTCCCCCGGCCCTTGGCCAGACCCAAAACCTCTCCCATCCTGCCAACCCCCTTTCATTTTATTCTAGTAGAAACTTGTTTATTCCTGTCTCATTTGTTTTTTATGTTTGCTTATTTGTTTTTTATGTGACCCCTCCCCCAAGCTTGACCCCATTTTATATGTATTCTAAACTTGTTGATTCCTGTCCAAACTTGTTTCTTATGTCTGGGTAGGATAGGGACGGGCGTTGGAGTTTATTTTTTATTTATTTTCTTTATTGGTAGGGGGAATGTGCAGTCCACGGCGTCGGGCACTCCTCCCGTGGCGTGTCGGCATCTATCCTGACGGCCGCTTAGCGTAGTGTGAGAAATGATTCCCAGCCACCAGACTCTGAATCTATTTTGGTATCGCAACCCTCCCCCTGGCAATGGGCTTTCCCGATGACGTCATCTCAACCCCGTTATGACAAGACAAGTCGAGACAAGAATAGATCACGACCTTGAATGATGTTGCAACCCTCTATTTCTATGTTGCAATGGGGTTTCCCTGATGACTCACACCTGGCGCCAATTTGGAGGCTCGACAAGACATGTCGAGACAGGAATAGATCGTGACCTTGAAACCGTGCCACTGTTCGTGCTCGGTGTCAGATGAATGATGTCGTAACCCTCTCGTGGAAAGGTTTTTTAATCGGTGATGTCGCATCCCGGATTATGCACAATCAGGGGCCGCTATTCCCCACCACAAAAATCTACTAAAATTGGTTTTATGGTATCGTCCGTCGACATGCGCGGGTAATGTTCCGGAGGGAGAAATACCAACAGGTTACACGGCAGGCATTCGATTTCAACCTCCCTACCCCACCAGAATTAGATGAGCCTGACCTTTAAACGGCGTGCCCACAGGGACTCGAACCTGTACCCTGTATTTGCGAGAGCAAAATCAAACACCAGTTGAAACTTGTTGACATCTTAATATAATTAGACCAGGTAGAATGTGTACCAGCATTTGGCTCAGGAAAACCCTACCCCCAACTGACGGATTCTAGAGAGTACATCAGCACTCAGTGGGTGCGTGAGCACAATTGACGAGTAACAGTGTACCTACGCTGTGTTACATGAACCGGCCGCTTACCGTCGTCAAATTGGCGCTCCGATAATTCGAGACAAGAATAATCTCGGGAAACCCTGCGGTGTTAGTTTGGAGGCTCTACATGTCGAGGCAGGAATGGGTGACGTTGCAATCCTCCCAGATGACTGGCGCCAGTTTGTCAAGTCTATACAAGAATATATCACGGGGAGGTTATGGGCCCTTTAATATCGTACCACGTGACGTCGATCGAAGGGGGGAGGGGTGTATACGTAGGGGGTCCACTTGGTCGTCTATTTATAGGCGTTTGTAGAGTGGATCAAAATGGACAAGCTACAGCAGATGGTAAATATGGTTGACGCCTTACAGACCGTAAAATTGTGTGATCTAATCTTTGATCAAATGTACCAGGAAGATAAATTAAAATAGGTCACTTTAAAGTTCACTAGACACCTAATAATAGCCTATCTAGATGGTGATTTTTGTGTATTTTTACCCTGTCGTTATGGTATTCTATAACAGAACGCTTTTAAGAGACGGGCAGAATTGTCAAGCAGTTAACAACAATATCGGGAAACTGGGCAGTTAATACTAGCACGCAAGTTAAAGACGTGTAATGCCGTATTGCACAGGTATAGAGACAGTAGACAAGTTAAGTACCCTACAAACCATCCAGCACGTTTAGCGGCCAGGTACGTTCACTATGCTCATAACCAGATATATTAATTTAATGTTTGTGGGTCATACGATTTTGGGGCGTGCCTATATGATAGCATAAAATATGTCAAGTGTGGCCGTGAACGATAGGTATGAAATTGACAAAGTAGTGAACCACGATAGAGGTGTGCCACAGGAGCGAGGCTACATAGATTTCTGTGAGACTGTCACACGATAAGACTGACTGAAATACTACCCTACAAGAGAATCGAGGAGTCTTACCTGTGTGATATGACATGTGCTGTGTACAATTTACACAAAGGGGACGATGTTGCCGTGTTTCCATGGACTCCAGCACCCTCCCGAGCTTCACACCACCCGCCACAATCCTTTACGACGCCACCGTGACCGCCCCCACCCCTTAATTCACAAGCATACCTGCCGCAAGAGTC